>CACRXK020007385.1:0-20691 GCA_902702795.2 Paramuricea clavata
ACCCCCCCCCCCCCCCTAGGTGCCTCGCGCATTCACCGCTCGCAAAACTAGATTGTACAACTGAAAACTTTGACTAACGTACGAAAAATCCTGGATCCGCCCCTGTACGAGGTTGCCTGTAGTTTCCAAGATATCGACGTTTCCTCCTCAGTTGCATGTGAAGAGTGCTTCGCCAAATACTGCGGGTTTCTTCGTGTGCTACCGTTTCCTCTTGCGCTAACACCAGACCACTGGATACTAGAGTTTGGCTAACTGAGAAAGGTTTGCAGTGTGAAATAGTTCGCGGAGTTCCTCCAGCAGTTACGCATGACCAATGAGGTATAACCCTTACTGGACCACTGCAGAGAACAGTAAATTTGGACAGTTTAATTTAGGTTTTCTCCTCTGCTGTCACATTGGACTAGTTAATACTAGGAATGACTCCGTGAACTCCATAAAAACATGGAGTTCACCTGAATGACTGCATGCCATAATAAACCACTATACCTATGCCCTTTTTGATAAAGTTCATTAATTTTGTTTTTTTAGGTTTGTGTTTAATTCAAATAGTATTGCGAGAACAAGGAACATTGTCGGGCAAGAGGAAGGCAGGTTTGGTCGTTGGTGCGGTGTATGTTGTAATAGGGACTTTCTTATTTGCACAAACTGTGACACAGGCGTTAATGGACGATATAGAAAATACATCTTAATTAATTGACAATCAATACATTTATTTTTAATGATGGTCTCAATGAAGGAATTGAGGAAATTTAATACCCTATGAATTATTATAGAGTGATTAAATTTGGATAGCAATTATTTTACCCCAATGGATAAAGTCCAGTCGGACCCAGAGAGTTCGACCCAATATCCACATATCAACATTTGGTGACGAGATATACAAACGCTCGCTTAGAGAGGACTTGGAAATGCGCTTTTGATTTTGTACGCCAGTCAACCACATGAACAAAATGTACATTTTATGGAAATTTAAAATATATAAAAATGTTTTGCAATACTAAAATTTTGTAAATATGCACAGGTAATGCCGTAATGGCTAAAATTAAGAGTTGAACGAGAGGGTGGTCTTAAGATAATTCAAAATTTGAACTCAGACTGTTAGTCTCAGAGGGCTAAAGTTTGTTTTAGTGTAGGATTACAGTTGATTTCACGAAACTTTGGCCGCTCCGAAACTTCCGAATTTGATTGGCCGGCTTTCAATCAACTTGATGAGCTCGTGTTTATTGTTCCCAAATTCCCAACCAACCTCGCAAAGTTTCGTGAAATCAACTGTAATGTTAGGGTTGACATTCAGGCTCATTTCAGGTAAGGTTTAGGAATGTTATAAGTACATGGTTGCTGATTCCGGTCTGTTGTGTTTTATTACATGTAAAACTAAAAAGATCTTACAGTAAAAAATATCTTGAAATCTCGCAAGAGAATCCCAGTGTACCACTATCCAGTTTTCTTTCCTTCTATAAAGATCAGTGCACCTGCATCAAATTGCATCCTGTTCGCAGGCTACTTTAGAATACAGAATTAGAATTTGCGATCGTACCATTTGCAAATACAGAAATACAGTACTGGTATTCCTTGAACAAAAATGAGGAAATAATTAGCTATTTCTTTTTTAAACCATCAAACACCATAAAAGCTATAGCTAGACTAACAGAAGAGATATGGGGAAAAACGACAAACCAAAATTTATGAAATCTAAAGTCGCAACGAGCGAAGAATCGAAGATCAGTCCGAGACAGCCGAGTCAATATGGAGGTTTATCATCCGGCAGCATACAGATAACAGACATTAGCGATGATCATGTTCTAACCTCGGAGTCTTCAGGGGAGAATTCAAGGACGCAGGTCCATGGACTGCCATTACATAGGGCAGTTGTGGTTGTTGCAAATGCGGCTCTTGGCGCAGGCATGTTAAACTTTCCGCAGGCATATGACAAGAGCGGTGGATTGGTGAATGCTTTGACAGTTCAGACTGTAAGTTCATGGGTATAGGCTGTTGAGCATCAGTCATTGGTGGGAAAATGGTGGGGAGGGGTTTAATTAACTGACTCTTCCACAGTTATTGAAATAGCTGCGAATATAAATTGTGCAATGATGCTTGGACGTGATCTAACTTGCACAGTGGGACAAAAATATGCCTTTGGTACCAGTATGATTCAGCATATGATTCAGTACTATTCAGAATACTCCAGATTTTTAAAATATTTGAGGGTTTCATGTATCCCATCCTGACACCATGTAATAATGTGTCTACCCAGACAGACGCCATGTTGAGTCTATCATCAACTACCTAATTGTCCCCTACATGTATATGTATCCATTATGTCATAACTACTTGATGTCAATCATCTACTTTATAAATATCACAGATGACAGTACATATATTTATCATAATTACAAAGCTTTTGATCCATAAGCCCATACAGATCTTCATCAGTGCTAATACGCTGATTGATCAGTGATGCTAATAGATAACTTAACATCTAAGACATCGACGTCATCTAGGACTGTAGGACATAAGGGCTGAGCAGAGGACTAGGATGTCATGAATCCAAAATAAATAAACATCCATTTAGGATACACAACATCGACCTTTAAATTATAGAATAATATTTACATCCTTTTGAAAATGAATTTTAAAGAGATGCATGTCTGAATACTTTCCAGTTTGTTATGCTCTTGTATCCATGATGGCAAAACTCTTGTTGTGAAGTTGTCAATGTTTGGTGGATGATGAGCAACTGAAAGAGACGCATGCACACTTCAGAAAATATTGCCAATTTACTTCAGCTTGCCATCCTAGATGTTTGGCGTCCTAGATGTTTGACGTCATAGATCTTAATTTTAGGACAATGTCCTAATCCCAGTTCTCTGCTAGAGCTGATGTTGATGTCGTAGATGCTATCTAATAGAAGTGGGGGGGGGGGGGGAGGAAAGAATGGCCTGCACGATGCAACTACCTGTAAAATAGAACAAAGATTACAAATTTAAAATTATGGTTTTGTTCCAGAACATTGGTTGAATTGTTCCAAAGCAAGCAATGGAGTAGTTTGTGTTATGCATGTTGCTATCAAAAGATTTTAACCCAGTGGTGTGCATTAGACTCTCCCCTTAACAATTAACGTCATCTGGCATAATTAGACAAAGTAATACAATAAAGTTGGGTCCATTTAAGAACATATTTGCAGCTCAATGGGTTAAGTGAAATCATTAAACATTTTTCTAGTGCCTCGTCCTACTAATAATAGGATCATTTTTCATCCTGGGTTATTGTGGAAGGCTCCGTCGGACTGCAAACTACCAGGATACAATTCGAGATTTTTGTGGACCAATTGCACAAGTTATTTGTCAAATTAATGTTGTTCTGTATATGTTTGGATGTAATGTTACGCATATGATATTGATTGGTGACCAGCTCACAAAAGGTAGTGCTAGCAAATCTTTCATTTCCTAGTTACTTTCTCAAACTCATATTATGCATTTCTGTATTAAGATGGACACCTTTCTCATACAGACATTTATCTTTAATTAAAGAAATTAATTTTCTTTTTTTGATAAATTCCTTCTCTTACAGTAATCGATCATTCAGGCTGGTATTTTGACAGGAAAATTGTAATTACTGTTGTTTGTTGTGCGTTTATCTTACCATTATGCATCCCAGAAAAACTCAAAGTGGTAAGTTATTCCAGGTAAATACAAACAATTTTAAATTTCTAATAATTTAGTAATCCATTTTGATGACTAAACAATGTGGCAAGAAGGTGGGGGCATGGGGTACGTATTTGGGCAACCCTGCCTCCTACAAAACATACCTGATGAATTATTATATCTGTAGCCTTATTGGTGGTATTGGTGCGGTGTTTGTTTGCTGTATAGTGGTGTCACGGTACTATACTGGTGGCTACTCTCCCGGTGAAGGTGCAAGGTACTGTAAGAAATGTCTTGTTCGACTGTTTGCTGTTTGTCTTTAGAAAAATATTAAATAAGTAACAGGTAAAATCATCAGAACTTTCTTATTCTATTACAGTAATAGTTCATGGTCAAGTACTCAAATTTTCGCAGCTGTGCCAGTAATTTGCTTTGGTTTTCAGGTGAGGTATTGCAATTGATAATCTTTTTAATCAATGCACTCATCACACTCTTATTTACAATATAAGAGCCTTGTTTTTAATTATGGGTATATCTATCTGCATGAACTTGGGCTAGGAAAATATATATTGTTTGACTTGTGTGATGATTTTCCTGACACAGTTGAGTCATACCGAGACAGTCGGTCATGCCTCTATGTATGGCAGTAGACTAGCTAACTATTATGAAGAGCAAGGCATAATTTAAGTTTGTATTGTAAGGCATGGTCTGTTTTCAGAACAAACCTAATTAGTACAGATTGTGCTATTATATCTAGTTTGTTTGGATAGTTTGCACAATCCATCAGACAAATGGTTGAACTATTAGACTTGACTGATAGTCTATATTCAGTATAAATAAGGCCAAAAATATAACCAAGATGTACTGTATGCACCATTTTGTGACATCATATTTGCATTGTCAAGCACAGGAGATATGGAACCATTTAACCAATGTATTAAATTTAGTGTCATGTAACGGCAGTAGCAGTATATGCAGAACTACGGCGGCCCACCTTAACAAGATTTGGTCTGGTCACTTTTCTTGCAACTCTCATATGCACCGTACTTTACTCCCTGACGGGTAGCTATGGATATCTGACATTCAAACATCACGTGAACAGTGATGTCTTGGTGAATTATCGTCATGATGATGGCGTGGCAACATCAGCAAGAGTTTTCATTGTCATTGTTGTGTTTAGTACTTTTGCAATTTGTCAGTTTGTTGGAAGGTATGTCTGGTCCAGCATTACTGAAAACAAAGGGAATAGAAACAATTCCAAACTAATGCAGTATTGTGTGAACGGTGTCTAACCAAGCAATTTGTCTGTATTCCAGATCGGCAATAATTGGTCTGTGGTTAAAAATGAGAAAGCTCACGGCAGCCCAGGTGGAAGATTACAAGAACAAACGCCGCGTGATTACGTCATTAATATGGTTCTTCAGCAGCCTGGGCATTGCAGTCATTGTTCCAAATATAGCAGAGGCTATTGCCATTGTCGGTGCGTTAGCTGCGCATTTTATTTTCACATTTCCAGGTAAGGAATTTTGTCATCTCCCTCCCCCCTGGTTTCTGTAGATTTCAGCAGGTGGCAGATGAGAATCTATGACTATCAGGGGGTACTTGTAAGAAGCTACTTCTTTAATAGCCAGTTATGGATCCAGCTAGATCTCGTAGAGGGGGACAGGGAGGGGTGCTCGTCGAGCCTTTGGTCATGGTTCAGGTTGCTACCGTTGATCAACTGTTGACTATAATTAACTGTGTAACTCACACAAAACAAGGATACAAATTCCCATACTGACAGGGTTCTTTAATTTAATCCAGGCCCAGAATTACTGACCGGAATTTGCTTGCACTATATATGAATAAACAAATCAATGAAGAAATTAATCATCTCTTGTAGGGCTTTGTCTTATTCAATTAATGTTACAAGACGGGCGTACAATGGAAGCGAAAAGAAAGATAGGCCTAACAATAGGTATTACATACGTTGTCATTGGTATGTTTTTGTTTGGTGTGACTGTCACTGCAGCGTTAATGACAGATATCGAAGGCAAATATCTTGCTTAGCAGTATTTTCATTGTTATTTTATACTTACGTATAGAAATTTCCCGCATTGGCTCGAGTGCACGTCTCCCAAAAAAAATGGGACTACACACGAAAAAATCTCGCAACTTGTCAACAAGATGTGTTCGCAACAGGCTTGTAGCAAGCTTGTCAACAAGTTGCAACAATGCTGCTATTTTATCAAGTTGCTACGAGGTTGTCGCTCGCAACTTGTTGACAAGTTGCTGAATTGCAGGACGATAACAAGTTGTTGTAACAACTTGTAACAAGTCTGTTGAACTCAACAACCTTGTAGCAAGTTGCGAACAAGTCGCTGACAACTCGTCAACAAGCTGGGAACAAGCAGTGCGAACACATCCTGTTGACAAGTTGTTGGAACAGAATTGCTACAAGTCTGCTGCAGGTTTGTTACAACTTGTGCGTTTTCACGTGTGTAGCTGTGTTCGATATACGAAACACGTGTTTATACGCCATTGCTATTCCATTCACTTACATGAGCATATATACATTGAAATTATTAAGTATTAGGCCAGGGTAAGAGTTAATTTGTTGACCCACAATTTGTGGTAGGGGTTATACCAGTGGCGAAGCTAGCCATCTAAATTAGCCATTCCGAAGTTGATGAGAGCACTGGGGACGAATGTTAAAAAGCGCCCAAGTTAAGAAATCAAAGTTTGAAGACATTTACATGAATACCCTTCGAATAATAAGCTTTCGAAAATCGCGGTATTTCAACTAATGAAATGTGCTGTAATTTTTGTTTTTTGGGACGCGCGTCTCAAAAACAATCTTTTAATCAGTAATTTCGCAATTTTCGAAAGCTTATTATTCGAAGGGTATTTATGTAAACGTCTTCAAACTTTGTGTACTTACTAATTTTGAGGTGGTCTTTTTAGTCATTTGGTTGGGCACTTTTTAACACTCGTCCCCAGTACACTCATCAACTTCGGAATGGCTAATAGGTTAAAGACAATACCTTTCTAAAGCCAGTAAAGGTTTGGATAGTGCCACTCATTAAAAATTTGCATAGTTACTATGGTTATAGGATTGCATAGTTACTATGGTTATAGGTTACTGGGCTATAGGATTAATTTTTTACGGCAACGTACCTACAATATCAGATACTTGCATCACATTTGGTTGGAAGGTGGAGTGAACGGTTTGTTCAGGGTTAAGCCTTAAGGCCCGTCCATCCAACAATCTTGGATGCAACATTGACATTGTTGACCCCGTTTGAACACTATCACTATGTTGGCTGATCTTGGATCGAGTTTATATAGTTTAAAGTGGACAAACTTGCATGTCGGACTAATTTTTGATCTTGGCAAAAAAAAGTAAATTCCCGTAAAGAACTTATTAAAATTAGTAAAATTGCAAAATTTGGTCACGAAATGTTGTAAAATACGGAAAACATAGCCTTGCGAAGTTTGCATATTTTGTATGTACAATTTACATGTATGTACATTTTTGAGTCGAAAATGGTAACAATTTCCGCACGCAATACAAACATGCATACATATACAGAATTTGAAAACTTTGCAAGGCTATATTTTCCACGTTTTACAACATTTCGCAACCAAATTTTGCAATTTTACTAATTTCATTATGTTCTTTTTAGCTGTGGTGTTTGATTCCCTACTCTTGACTTAGATTAAAATTTAGTCTAACATGCAAGTTGTCCATTATCATCCAACATCGTCCAACACACTATTAAACCAGCACTGTACTCGTTTGAGTGGGGCTTTAAATCGAATGAATAAAATTCACCAATACAGTAATTTAGTAACTTTATTAGAATTAATTTTTTGAATTAAATTAGAATTGTAACAATATAACGAAATTATATATTTATACGAGAAAAACGAATGACACTACTGAATAAAAACTGTATAGTATATACAAATATTTAAAATTTACGTGACAACTTTGCGCATGATTTGTTGGGATTGATTAAGCGTAGCAGCAGATGGAGGCAGATGGTGGTCAATTTCAGAAAAGTTGACACATCGTAGGAGCAATCAAATATTCAAATTTCAACTACGTCACAGACACAGTAGGAATTTTGCGTAGATAAAGTTTTTGAAGCATTTGCAAGAAATGTTTGGAGGAATAGACAATTCCCAGTACAGACTAATTTTAAAACTAGGCAAGGAAATGCAAATAAATCATCACAGCCAGAAAGAGCATACTAAAATTAGTAAAATTGCAAAGTCTGGTTGCGAAATGTTGTAAAATGCGGAAAATATAATAGCCTTGCAAAGTTTGCAAATTTTGTATATTTTTGTATTGCGTGCGGAAATTGCTACCACATTTGGGCCCAAATGTGGCCGGGAATGTGGTAGCAATTTCCGCACGCAATACAAAAGTATACAAAATTTGCAAACTTTGCAAGGCTATATTTTCCGCATTTTACAACATTTCGCAACCAAACTTTACAATTTTACCATGCTCTTTCTAGCTGTGGTGATTTATTTGCATCTCCTTGCCTAGTTTTAAAATTAGTCTATAATGGGAATTGTCTATTGACTTAGACTTAGTGTTAAGCACTGAGACAGTTCCCTCAAATATTTCCATTCAACAAAAATTTTCACGGACAGAAAATGTTCCGAAATATCATTGTTAAAAGTTGAAAATTTTCAACTTCAAAATTTTTTTCCGACGGAAAATTTGTGTCGGCCAATCACATTTTACAAAATTTTCTTTCCGCGGAAATTTTTCCTGAGTGGAAATGGGCCTTTATAAATTCTTCAAAAGTTAGAATTTACCTATGCAAAATTCCTACTGTAATCACAGAAACTTTGATAGTGACATTTGAACACAATTAACATCATTCTCTCACTTTGATACAACTGTTGGTTGGCCACCCCCTGCTGCACGAGTTAAACCCACCTATATAGGGTAAAATTAAATCAAATTAATAAAGTATATCGCATTGGATGAGGACTGTTTATGTACTAGATAAAATATGCCAGGTTGTGATTGATAGTAAATGATTATTTACAAGACTCGTATGCGTTGTCTATTAATTTGACTTCACTACACTATGTTTGTTGCGTTGTTCTTACTGATAACCACCGGAGCGAGGCTGATGGTGTAACTAAAAATGAAATGGTAAGAGAACGTTATATACTGTCAATGTTACAATAGAGAGATTCAGATTTGACTTTCCCGCTACCTCTCACAGGCATAACACGCATTTGAGTGGTTAATCGGGTAGAATAAATGGGTCTGATTGGTTAATGATAACAGTAGTGGATCTCAAAAATCTGAATCTTCTCAAATATCGCATTCTCACGCATAAGCATACTGGGATGATGCTTTTTGCCCGAATTTTTATAAAGGATTGTAATGAAATAACCTGAATTTAATTTCCAAAGTTTTCTTTTTTGAGGGGGACGCCTATGTTATCACTTTTGGCTGTATGAAAATTACGTACGTGTATTTGTCTTCTATTGAGATCCATTGCAGCACCTCCGTGTTTTCTCGCTATAAAAAGAGAAATCATAACGATAAGTCGATAACACTTGTAGAGACGGTGAGTGCATACTACTTATGGAAAGCATCGGATTTCAGATCTATAGGCATTTGAAAAACTAACCTTGATGTTGTGAATTATTTTGAGATGCGTGCTGACTACTTGACCAGGACATCTGTTGGCTGTAACGACAATTTGCATCACCATGTATACAAGTAATAGGATGTTTAGGTTGAAAATAGTTACCTAAAACTGAAACTATTCAGGTCTTGCAGTATGACGTACCATCAAAAATAATCCGCCATTTTGGGTGGCAAAAGTCTTTCATTCAACCAACTACTACAAGGCATCAACTATTTCGCTGACCTCAGAATGACATTTCGTCAAATTTTTTTTCTTCAAGATTGGTTTAGAAACAAATTTGGAGTAGGGTTAGGTTAGGGTAAGGATTAGGCAGTAGAGTTGGTGTTTGGAGCAGGGTTAGTGTTAGTAAAACCGTTGCTTTGTTTCGTCACTCTGAGGCCAGCGAAATGATCTCTTCCCTACTACACAGCTGTGGAGCATTATTACTCTTCAAATTGCTCAAGTCTTGCTTTGACGCCATGTTTGCTTTTAATTCACTATTTTTCATTTGCCACCCAAAATGGCGGAAGTCAACAAGTACGCGTTGCGACGTGGTAGAGGTGATTTCGCTGGCCTCAGAGTGACAAAACGTCACAAAGCAACAGTTTTACCAACACTAGCCCTATTCCAAACACCAACTCTAATCTAACCCTACTCCATGTTTGTTTCTAAACCAATCTTGAAGAAAAAAATTTTGACGAAATGTCATTCTGAGGTCAGCGAAATAACTTCTTCCTTGTGACGTCACCGTATCATCCCTTGTTAGTCCAGTGTTAATATAGCAGGGAACCAGAATACCCTGAGAAAATCTGCAGTGTTTAGTGACTTTAGTCATTTAGAAGAGTCAAGCTGGAAGCACTCATCTCGCATGCGACCGAAGTAGCTGGAATTACAATACAGTTCATACCTGGCTTGTGAGTTATGGGACTCTCGTGACGGTGTTCTCATTGTAGTAGGAGTTTTGGAAGATTCATGTCCAGCTCCAGGCGTGTTTCCAGCCCTGGAAATGAAAAATAATCGGTTAGTGGTAATTCTGATCAGGCAGTAGCGAAAGCACCTATTTGTAAGTAACCTCAAGAGATTCGCCACGATTCCAGGGGTAGATCGTTGTCTTCCAGAAGGTGACGTACCTAATGGAAAAAATGTATAGAGTTATGACAATATAATACTTTAGTTTGTGGAAACACCACGTAAATTTATTACTGCAAAGCTTTCGATCCGTAAGCCTGGATCTTCATCAGTGCTAGTAATATGTCCAATGACATATTAGCACTGATGAAGATCCGGGCTTACGGATCGAAAGCTTTGCAGTAATAAATGTGCGCGGTGTTTCCACAAACTATGTTCAAAGTTTATTCAAAAGTTAAATTTGGTACATATTTACCTATTCTTCCTATCATTCCGTTTGATGGAGGTGTACGAACTGTCAGTCGAATTGGCCCCGCCGGTGTCTTGGGAGTCTAGTGGAAAGAATTTTCTCAAACTCATTAATAATTCATGCGTAAATTAGTCAGCCATATTGCTTTATTTTGCTCACATGATAATACTGGTTACCTGGTGAAGTATACTCATCCAGTCCTAGGATTGGATCAAAATTAATTCAGTCCTTCAGACTGGATCAAATGTGACCATTTGCATTATAGACTAAATTTTGATCTAGACAAAAATTTCATCACAGCTTGAAAGAGCATCACAAAATTAGTAACATTCCAAAGTTTCGTTGCGAAATGTTGTAAAATGCGGATAATATAGCCTTGTGAAATTTGCAATTTTCAGTCATTTTGTATTACAAACGGGAAATTGATGCCTCAACACCCGATTGGGCTGTCAATTTCCCGTGCGTAATACAAAATGACTGAAAAACGGCAAACTTCACAAGGCTATATTATCCACATTTTACAACATTTCGCAACGAAACTTTGGAATATTACTAATTTTGTGATGCTCTTTCAAGCTGTGAAAATTTTTGTCTAGATCAAAATTTAGTCTATAATGCAAATGGTCCATTAATTCACCTCACAGGCTCACTTTAAATAGTCAATGAACACGAAAATTTTTGCATAGCGGGACTAAATCGTCGGGCTGGTTACGCTACTGTTAATGTGAAAGCTATCAACTTATATACAGCAATCACTTACATCACGTTGCGAGCCTTTCATTGCGTTTATCATTTGTGGCCTATAAAAAGTTTTAATGAGAAGAACTTTAATACGTCACTTTTGGCTATGGGCCTCGTTTTCGTGTACGCGACATTAGTAAGAAGAACGTGTCAATCACGGAAACGAGGCTCTATGGCGAAGATGACGTACTTTCCCAAAGCGGGCATTCGACGAAACATTGGTACTCGGTTACTCACGTGACTGGAGCGGATCTTGAATAAGGAGATACTTGACCATGAGGGGTGGTGTTATTGTAATGACCTGTTAGAATACGAAATATAAGTCTACCTCTACACCACATAAAAATCTCACAGTTTATCAACAAGATGTGGTTGGAACAAGTTGTTATCATCTTGTAACAAGATTGATGAGTCCTGTCCAACACTCAACAGACTCTCAACAAGTTGTTCCAACATGTATGATATCGTCTGCACGTAACAACAAGCTCGTTGGTAGCCTGTATTAATAGTCTTGTTGGAACAACTTGAAGCAAGTCTGTTACCGTCATCAATCTAGCAACAAGGTGATAACTTGTTTCAGACTAAGTTTAAAGATAAAGAGCAGAGCCCAGCAATGCCACTGTCTCAGACTTGTCAAAACAACTGGGAACAAGTAGTGCGAACACATCCTGATAAGGGCTTGACAACAATCTTGCTACAACTTGTACGTTTTTACGTGGGTAGACTCAACTGGTTGGCGGTGATCGTGACTTCGGTTTTACCTCTTTGACGTACTGATTGCGAATTTTGTCCAGGTGACACTCCCCTCATACTGTGAGGTGTCCCTTGCCTACCAATAAAAAACGAAATTCTATACCTTACAGCAAGCAGCTTGTATACAGTACACAGTCAGTTACATATAGACGAAATTTTGATCTAGGCAAGAAGAACGAAATCCATTACCATAGCTGGAAAGAGCATTAAATCTCGTGGAATTCAAATTTATAGATGGCATGATTACCTTGATGAACTGCCTCTATTTTTCGGATCACTGTTCTGAGACTGGAAAAAAGAAAAATAGTTGTGGATTGTGGTAGCAAAAACTACGGCGTGGGGATATTTGAGGTACGTTGATAAATATTGAAGAATCTATACAAACCGATACACCCAGTATTTTCTTCATCGCGTTATTCTCTTCAAGAAGCTTTCTCATTTCCCTACAAAAATACATAATTATAGCTCCTACTCATGATCGTAAGTTGTACATGTCCACGAACTCGTTTTCTATACCTTTCCATTTCCTGACATTTTCGACTACTTTGACTGGGATCCGCTGAAGTGGCACCCATCTAAATCATATCAAACACTAGTGTTAATTGTAGTAGATATACTACTTTAAAATCACCATAGACAGAAACAGAAAATTGTTGACCTTTTGGTAATGAGCTGCAAGACGTTTTCTGTGTGATTTTTGAAATTCTAAGACCTACAAATGGATAAACATTTATCATTTCCGAATGTTCCGAATCCAATCTCCACGTTGATATTGTGATTTATAACAGGAAACACGGTTACATATATGAAAATACCTGGAAATATGGTTTAAGTTGTTTCTTCAGTAAATCCGCGGGATCCATAAAATACATCTCGACATCGGGTTTTAGCTTTAGGTTGAAAAAGGTAAAGTTCATATTAATAAATGTAGATTTCTAGTTCCATAACACATGCATCTCAAAAACGTCAAGGCCTCTAGATACAGTTCTAATGCGATATTTTCCTTTGTACTTTTTAAATATATCACAGAATCGTATGAATACAAATTGTCCAGACTTCAGATCGTTCGCTGCGAAAAACCGGGTAGAGAAGCAGTGAGGCACCAACTTTATGTGTTTTTAAAAAGACTTACATTCGAGGTCAAAGGGATAACACTGCATGACGATTTACACACAACACATTTCTGGGCTGTGCTTGCTATTAAAAACAGAAAATCATTTGAAAATGTCCAATTCAAATACAAAGTTATGAACTGTGTTACCCAGAAAACGTACCTTGGATGCAATCTTGACAAAATACATGACCGCAGCTTGTCAAAAAGAATTTCTTACTGCTGCTTCCAGGTTGTACAAAACATGAATTGCAGTGAACCCAATCCATATATCACGAAAACAGATTTAGCAACTTTAATTTTAATGCGTTTTTCTTCGCTTTGTTGCGATAAACAGTTTATTTTATCGTTCTAAAGTAGTTTTTGTAAGCACATATAAAGCTAAAACATTGTTTCATGTCTTCATTTTCAACAACGTATTTGTTTTTTAGTGTTTTTCAATCTTTTTCATTTATCGCAGTCGACTTCGGCCATTTTGAAAAAAATTTGAAAATAGGCGGGAAAATAAATTTTTGGAAAATAGTGAAAAAGTACCACTCATTCCAGAATAGTATACAGGTCAGTGAGCTTCGGACATTAAAAATGCCATAAATTTATATTTTTTTAAAAAATGAAAAAGAAATAAAGTTTTATATTTAGTTGATTTTTACAGTCTTTACAATGAATATTATATCAAGTAAATTTGATACATGCACACTTGCCATAAGCAACAGGAATTATTATTATTTTATAGCTTTATATTAAAATATTGTCAACACTTTGCTATCTATCTGTTCCATAGTCTTCTCGATTGTCCTGCAAGTACACTTTGCCAGTTTCTGAGTCCACAACTTTTGGTCCTTTTTCTAAAATTTCTGAGATACGAAATCTTTTCTTTTTACTCATCTTTGGACAGACTTCAATCATAACCATATCACCTGTCGTACATTCATTATTTTCGTCATGTGCAAAGTACACTTTTCTGTTGTTATAATACTACAAAATAAAATGGATACATTACTGTAATTCAGTTGAGACATTAATGAATGATAAATTTACCAATTAAATATGTTTGTGTCTTTTGCCAACCAATTCACATTTTTACATAACTCACATGTCTAGTTAACCCACTGAGTGGCAGTACACTCCCCTTGACGAGTAAAAAATATATGTGTTAGACAAAGTGAAATAATAAAGTAGGGTGCATCATGTATAGCACATTGCCACTTAAATGGTAATATAGACTGTATCAGCTATATAAACCCTTCAACCTATATGAAAAACTAAAGCTCTACGTTACCTTCATGATATAAGGGTGTAACTTTAATTTTGTCACTAAAACTTTGGCTGTTTTGTCCATTTTGGTACCAATTACTCTACCCAAAAACTGCGCCATCTTGGATAATTGAAAACGTTACACTAAAGGTTAGATGAAGTATGAAGTGCGATTTTTAAAAATACCGCGGTATTTCAAAAATTCCAGAATTCCTTGGAGCGAGATATCAAATTCCCCAGTTTTCCCCAAAATTCCCTCTTGTATTAAATTGAAAAATATTCAATATCTTGGTCCTAAAAAGCCGGTTTCTCCGCTTTAAATGCATTTAAGATATCTAGGTATCTGACCGTATTAGAATATCTTAAATCAAAAAGATATCAAATCCTGAAAAGTATAAAAAACTTTGCCAGAATTCCTTTTTTTCAGGATAAATAGAACAGCCCGTATTTTGGTACAGATTCCTCAGAACGATTTTGACATTACTACGTATAATCAGTATTGACATTTGGAGGGGCAGTGTTTTGTTATTTTTTGTCTTTTTGAATACAAATCGAAACTAAAATGGCACAGCCTTATGCGTCCGCACCACCTATGCCTGCACCGACAAATCCAACAAGTTTAATCACAAAAGTTCAACTGTCTATTTCATGTAATGGCTTGGTTGATAAAGATGTGCTTTCAAAATCGGACCCTATGGCAGTCGTGTGTATTTTTTCTGGCAATCAATGGGTTGAGGTGAGATATTTGTTTTATTTATTTATGATGCATCCGTTTGTTTATGGTTTTAATATAAATAATCGTATTAGCAAACAGTAAATCTGTTTACAAATTATTATACTTGAAATTTAACAAGGATTAAATTGAATACGTCAGCCAATACTTGTATTGCATGACAAACAGCATGTTGCCATATAGGCGTATGAAAATTGAAAAATTTTACATGTTATATATTATAGCTATAAACAAATATACATTCACCAAAAAAAATTATAAGACAAAGTTATATGATGTATATTAAAGGGGAAGTCAAGTCCGTAATGTAAACAAATGGTTTGTTTACATTTTGAACTGCTCTATTTTTTAAAATATGATGTACTTTCTGAATATCTAACACCATTTTGGTTCGCTATGCTTCTAAATGAATATGAAATAGAGTTTATGTTCAGAAAAATTCGAAACATTCGAAATTTGGGCAATGTTCACATTAGAGGTCCTCTCATTGTTATGAGCAGAACCGATGCGCAGAACGGACTTGACTTCCCCTTTAATTAACAATTATTCACCGAAGGCGAGGTGATTATCGGTGAATAAAAACCGAGACGAAGTCGAGGTTTTTATTCACGATAATCACCGAGCCTGAGGTGAATAATTGTTTTAGTATAATTTCATGGGTGATTATTTGGAAAAAAATTTAAAAATGCACATTTCTTCGTCTTTTAATTGACAAAACGGCTTCGGCCGCCATTTTGAAAATCGCTTAGGTGATTATCGCGTAATAATCACCTCAACGGTAACCAATCAGCGTGGAGAATTTTCAATAATCACCTATGTAATTATACTAACCACTGATATTAACTGATTAAACTGCAATGTGCTCTAATGCACACTTGTTTTACTATATATGTCTAATTTCAGACATGATTTTTAATATTCGTGGAAAGTTTGGTATTTTTAAATGGGTTAAACACAGAAAAAAGCTGATATACGGAGTTCAGTGGCAACTGATTTTAATATATAGACATTACGAAGCCTCTTGTGTGGAAAGCACCAACAGCTGCCGCAGGAGAACTGTCGCAATAACAGAAATGTATTAGTAATTAGTATTACAAAATAGCTAGCCTGCCGCAGGAGATCTCGGGCTAAAGTGGCCTACTTTCCAGTGGGACGAAGCCGGACCAGTTTAGAATCATTGAAGCAATAATTTATGTGATAATTAAGGAATGCCCACATTGGAGTAGTAATTAAGTGGACCCCTCCCCCAGCACTCAGATTTTTCCAAATATGTGATAAGGAATTATCATATTGGAGAAGTAATTAAGAACGCTTTGTTGCTTGTTTCTATCACATATGTATGTGACCATACATATTTGTGACCAAGCATTTATCGAAATTGACATATTATTTTTTATAGGTTGGTAGAACAGAGCAGATTAAAGACAACCTGAACCCAAATTTTGCACAATCTGTCACAGTTGACTATCATTTTGAAGAATTGCAGAAATTAAAATTTTCAGTTTACGACATTGATGATCCCAAAGCAGACTTAAGAAAAGCAGACTTTTTAGGAGAACTGGAATGCACTCTTGGTCAGGTACTTTGAGGAATGTGTTGTTAATAATTACTGTACATGCATAGTTGGCTAACATATATTAATCTCTCTTCTAAAGCATTTGCATTCTTTAACCTTGTTTTGGTACTGAGTTTGAATATTCAAATAAAAGAGCAGTTGGAGGAGAATTTGATTTAAAATATAAAATTTAATGGTGTTAATAATATTGTTCATATCATGCCCATTTTTTTAATTAATAACAACTTACATTCTTTAATGATCACATCCATTTTCTGATGACCACACCCATTTTAGACCACGCCCCTTTTCCATTTCTAATAACCACACCCACTCTTTAATGACAACCCCATTTTATAATAACCACACCCATTTTTTTAGTCGCCATACCCATTCTCTATTGACCACGCCCATTTTCTAATAATAACACCCATTTTCTAATACCACTCCTCTCAACAACACTAATTCTCTAAAGACCATGCCCATTTTGAGTGACCATACCAATTTTCTAATGAACACACCCATTCTCATGGCCACACTTTAGCCAATATGGAAAAGAAAATTAGAGGTGTTATTGACTTTATAATGACTTTATATTGAACTATATAGTCAGATAAATCTTCCATACAATGAAAAATTGCTCAAAAAAATTAAACTTTTTTAAACTTTTCTTTAAGCTTGTGAGTTCCCAGAAATATTCCAAACCTCTACAATTACCTGGAACAGGAAATGCAGGAACAATATCAGTAAGCCATAGCATTTGCTGTAACCTTTATACAAATTCGTTGATAACTCTACCTAGTTGCTAAATAGTGACTAAAAAAAGAGCTGTTTATGAATTATCTACGATGGATTTTGTATATTTCAGATAACAGCAGAAGAACTGGCCACAAATCATGACTTGGTTGATTTTACATTCAGAGCAAGCAAACTAGATAAAAAGGTTCAGTAAAGTCAGAAACTTAATTTGCATTCAATTTTTCCTTGCATGTAAGGCAATTTTTGTTGGGTAAAGAATAACATTAGGGTTTGCGCAACTGTGGAAAGCAATTGACCATTTGCGTAATAGACTAAATTTTGATATAGACAAATATTTCATCACAGCTTGAAAGAGCATCTGGATTCACAAAATTAGTAATATTCCAAAGTTTCGTTGTGAAATGTTGTAAAATGCGGATAATATAGCCTTGCGAAGTTTGCAATTTTCAGTCATTTTAGATTACAAACGGGAAATTGACAGCCCGATACGCTTTGAGGCTGTCAATTTCCCGATTGTAATCTAAAATGACTGAAAATTGCAAACTTCGCAAGGCTATATTATCCGCATTTTACAACATTTTGCAACGAAACTTTGGAATATTACTAATTTTGTGATGCTCTTTCAAGCTGTGATGAAATTTTTGTCTAGACTTGTTTAGATCAAAATTTTGTCTATTACGCAAATGGTCAATTGCTGTTGTGTATTTTTATGCAATTTATTTATTTACCCTTAAGGACTTTTTTGGTAAATCTGATCCTTATCTGGAATTTTCAAGAGCAAAAGAAGATGGCAGTTTTGTTGTGTTCCACAGAACAGAGGTGACTTACTATATATGAATGATTAATACTTGATGGTAAATGAGCCTAGAGGCCAATTCTATAACACGGGAATTTTTTTCGTTGGAAATAGTATGGAAATCCACTTTTCATACAAATGGCAGTTTCCATACTACGGATATATTATAGAAATAGTATGGATATAGACCTGTTGCACTGACGTCACAAATCCTTAGAGTGTCCTCCAGATGCTCCCAATACAATAGAGAGTTTGAGCAAGACAACGAAGTCGAACGACGACGACGTGGTTGACAATTTTTGCCTGTCTTGCACATTACTTTGTGCATTCTGAGTTTAGGGTCAGGAGTGAAGACAGATTAGAGATTCATGTCTAGCTGTTTGTGAATGCTGACCCAAATCCTTACCCTGATCAGGATAAAACAGCGAGACATGAATCCATATCCCGTCTTCGTCTTCTGCCTTCGTTCACAACGAATATTTTGGCAAAATTCGTTGTGAACTTCGTTCTGCACGAAGGCAGAAGAACAATGACGGGATATAGTTTCATGTCTCGCTGTTTTTTTCTGGATCAGGGCAAGAATTATGGTCAGTATTCATAAACAGCGACACATGGGAAGACACGTTGTGCAACCACCAGTGACGTCCAACTCAGTATGCGCAAGATAACGTACAGACGGCAAAAATTGTCAAGTATGCCTTCGTCTTCGTACTTCGTTGTCTTGCTCAAACTCTCTATTATCTGTTTGGGTACAACAACCACAAACAGTGCAAAAATTAACCATTTTAATACAAAATTATTATAAAGTTTTACATAATTTGCTTTGTTTACAGAAGTTATATTATGCATAGATTGCTAATTTGTCCTCCACACGCATCGTCACCGGCGCTGTGACGTCATGTGCAATAGGTCTATACCATTGAACTATAAATAAACTGGAAGGCTAACTGCTATGATGAAGGCCTATGATTTGATGAAGCCAAAATAGTTTTTCTGAGTTATGAGCAGAATTACTTGACCCCAAACGTCCAGCTATATATCAAATTGAAGCTATTGAAAATTGCTATTCGGTGTGGAAATTTCAAGACTTCAGCGAAAAGAAAAATATTTAAAAAATACAAAAACAACTGCAAAACGGCAAATTATCGGTAATTATGTTTGTAATTTTTCAATATTTCCCTTTTAGCTAAAGTCTTGAAATTTCTACACCAAATAGCGTTTTTCAATAGCTTCAATTTGATATATAGCCGAACGTTCAGTGTTGAGTATTTCTGCTCATAACTCAGAAAAACTAAAATACACTGGCTTCAATTTCCCCCCCTGAGTTAGCCTTCCAGTTTATTTATAGTTCAATGGTCTATACTAGGGATTTAGTGATTCAATCTCAAATTCCATAGTATGGATTTCATTATTTATCCCCATGATATTGCTATTGGGTAATGATTTATTGCATGAAATCTTTTACAGGTTATAAAGAACACGTTAAATCCATCATGGAAACCATTTAGACTTAGTGTTGTTGACCTTTGCAACGCGGATCTTAACAGGACAATAAAGGTAAGGTAGTCTTCTTGTTTCATTCGAGCTCGTTAGGGATAATAACTGTGATAACAGCGATAAGTAATTTTCATTTTAAAGGTTGATTGTTACGATTGGGACAGTGATGGAAGCCATGATTTTATTGGACAGTTCACAACGAATCTTAATGAGATGGAAAAGGCGGGAAAACCAAATGAGGTAACGTGACCATAGTTTTCACGTTAACACAAGAAGAAGTATCCTGATTTATAAACTAGAATAGCGCAATTTATACTATCAAGGTTACTGACAACAAATTATTGCCCTGGGAAGGTGTACGAAGGCCAGATAATGCTATCCACCGGAGAGTGATATTTTTCAACCGTTGTACGTAATGAAAAACAGTTATTACATTAGCTTTACTTTAGGATTTGTTACCAGTTTAATTAAAT
The DNA here is from genome assembly GCA_902702795.2 of Paramuricea clavata. Taxonomy (NCBI): domain Eukaryota; kingdom Metazoa; phylum Cnidaria; class Anthozoa; order Malacalcyonacea; family Plexauridae; genus Paramuricea; species Paramuricea clavata. The sequence goes on from CACRXK020007385.1 coordinate 20,340, forward strand.
TGTTTTTCATCTATATCCGTGTTTTCTTACAAAAATAATTCATATTTATTAACTGTGCTGCTGACACTGAATTTAGCGTGTGTGTTTGTCGCGTCTGCGTAGTAGATTTACCACATCTTAAGCTCCCTATAAGCACCTTAAGGAGGACTTATACTCCACAAAGGAAAACTGATGATGATGAGTGCTATATACATGTACGAAACATCTGTCCAGGGCCCACTTGTCCAAAGCTGGATTATACCTTAACCCTATAGGTCAACCTAGAATTCAAAGCAACGATCCTGGCAAATATTATGTGGGCACCTAACTTTTTTAACGCCAATATTAACAATGAGACGTTATTTCATGAAAT
>CACRXK020007386.1:0-22944 GCA_902702795.2 Paramuricea clavata
GGGGAGAAATTTCTCCTGAGGAAAATTTTCCGTCGTATCATACCGAAATTTATGTTTGTGACCTAATTTTTAAAAAAAATTTGTAAATCCCCACACAAAAACGGCACCTATTGTTTTAATTTAGTATTTACAGCGACATTAGCTTCTACAAAAGGGGCACTTTTCCTCACAAAAAAGGGCACTTTTCAACACAAAAAGGGCACTTTTTATCACAAAAAAGGGCACTTTTAGTCCTTTAAAAAAATTTGGGGGGGCACATGCCGCCCGTGCCCCCCCGCTTCCTACGCCCCTGGTAGAAGCCATTTAATGTTGCTTGTGGATGTGAGCCGGCCCTCACAATAGGTTAATTTTCACATCTAAACACGAGGTGAAAACCACCCTACTGGCAGGGCTAACCCTTCATGTATGGCTCATGTAAACAACCTCTCAGTCCTTTTAAAAGTTTGGAACTTTCCAGCGGGACGGCTTCAACCATAGAATGAGTAATATGAGTTAACATTTCAGGTTACTTGTAGTGCAATGGCTGTGACAGTCTATAGTGCATTAAAGCCAGGTTTCCACTTAGTCCTGTCAGGGCGGTTATGGTCCTGTTGTGAACATATCAAGAGAACTGAAGTAATAAAGTGTTGATATATCTCAGTCAGTAAAGGCTGATTTGCACACAGCACAGAAAGACAAATAATCCAGGCTATTGTGACTGTCATGACTTGGTCAAGACATTTATAGAGATGATCTATCAACCCATTAAGTTGCATTGCGCCCTAATGCACCCCACTTGAGTAAATCCATTTACCAAGTCAAATCCGAGTCAAACGCCCGAGTCACGTAAAAAAAGGAACGAAATTTAATAAAATTCACAGTCGAATAGGGTTAGGAGTACGGTTAGGGTACTAATCAAGTCATTGAACCGACAAAGACAATTAAACAGTGACAAGGACTTGACTCGGTTAACCGACAAACTCCGAAATTAAATGAAATTCACAGTCGAATAGAGTTAGAGTACGTTAGGAGTTGGGTTAAGCCTGGTTCACACGATGAAATAAGCATAGGCATAAGCATAAGCAAGCGGAACCTTTGATGTGCATAAGCATAAACATAAGAACAAATGTTGCGTTCTTCTTATGCTTACGTTTATGTACATCAAAGGTTCCGCTGCTTGTGCTTATGCTTATTTCATCGTGTGAACCAGGCTTTAGGGTATTAAGTCATTGAAATGCAAAGACCACTAAACAGTGACTCAGACATTTTGACTTGGGCTCGGATTTGACTCAGTTAATCGACAAACTCTACCCCACTTTATTATTTTACTCTGTCTAATGCCAGATGATTTTACTTGTCAAGGGGAGGGCACTAGTGCTCAATTGGTGAACCAGGCTATCTGCCCATGTGTGTCTAGTTAACCCTTTAAGTTGCATTGCTCCCTAATCAGTGTAGGATGTTGGAGTATATTGATAACTCTCAGGTTTTTTAAATTACTGGATAATTCGTTTTTCGATATACCAAAAATATTGAAATATGTTCAGTATATTCGGTATTGAGCATGTTTACCAAAATTTGTTCTCATTAGAATTGTGTGCAAAAAACTTGAAAGTTTCAAGTAGTTGGCAGTTGTTTCATCTGAAGATGTTTTACCTATCAGTTACATGTCAACAGCTGTGAAATTTCTCAAATATTTGAATAACGTGCATTGCTTTCTGTAGTTTGGCAAAAATCAGGATTTAGTGACTTTCAAGAATAGGAAAAATATCGAAATATTGATATTGTTGATTTTTTTATATTGATATTCATGTGATTTGGTACGCAATGGGTCAATTTATTTTTAATTTTAAATTCAAATGAAAACAATGTCAAAAATGTTTCTAAGGGAAAATGTCATAATAAAATGTAAAACAAACTGTTTACATTACAGTCCTAAGGTTCAATGCCATAAATATGGCTCAAGATTCCATTCATGTTACACAAGGTTCACATAAGTTAGCTGGCAACAGTTTTGGAAGAAGTCTGATTTATATCAGGGGGGCAACAAGTTCAATCCAGAGAATAGTCTTTCACTGTTCATGAGAACCATTTCATAGTTACAGTAAGAGCCATTCATCAGGCACAAGGTAGAACACCTACACCAACACCACCTTGATGCAAGATCATTGATGGAGCTGGAAACCACTGCTCAGCAACTGGATCATACCGCTCCACAGTACTCAGGTTAGACATACCATCATAGCCACCAATAGCATAAAGATGACCACCAAGTGTTGCCAAGGCAACTCGGCTTCGTCTGGAGCTCATGGGTGCCAACAACGACCATGCACCTTCCTTGGGGCAATACCGCTCCAATGAATTGAGAAAGGAGTTACCATCGTAACCACCGCATGCATAGAGACAACCATCCATTTCCACAACACCAACACGACATCTCCTTGACTGCATTCCAGGCATTGACGTCCATGTGTTCAACTGAGGGTCAAAACATTCTACAGAACTAAATATCTGCAAACCATTGTGACCACCAGCAACATAGAGTTTGCCACTCAAAGACACCATCCCAGCGGCACTACGGAGGGTAGTCATAGGAGAGGTGAATCGCCATTGCTTTGTCTCAGGATTGAAGAACTCTACGGTGTGAAGAGAGATGTGACCATCATAGCCACCAGATACAAATATATTGCCATTCAAGGTGGACGCTCCCAAAGCACTACGTCGGGTATTCATTGATGATGTCTTGCACCATGTGTTTTCTTCTGGGTCGAAGAATTCAACTGTGCTTAGACGATCATTCCCATCATACCCACCCAGGGCATATAACTTGCTACCGAGAACTGCAACTCCAACTCTTGTCCGTAGAGTTAACATTGAGATACACGACTGCCAACTGAGGTTAAGTAGATCAAATTTCTCAACTGTACTGAGTGCTTCACCACTTTGTGTGAGCCCACCAATGGCATAGATCTCTCCTGCTGCCTCACTGCATTTCCTTGGCTTAGCAAATATGCCTGTATAGTTCATTCTTCGCTCAGGCAGCAGAAAATAATTCTTCACCTCGTCAATAACATCACGACATGTTAGACTGTTCCGAATAAGTTCATCATTGCAAACTTTATCACAAAGATACTGGGGTGATAGGAGAGCTAGGCGGACATTCTTTAACAAATTTGGTAAAAATACTTTGCGATCTTCTTCATCTTTTTTTATCCATTTCATAACAGCTTCAAAAACCTGTTCCTCTGAACGAATGTTTAAATCTTCACGAGTCAAGAGTTTTGACATGTTTTCATAAGAAAGCGCACAGAATTCCTCGGAATTAACAACATGTTTAAAGTTTTGGACAGCGTATGCATCAGCTGCTTGTGACAAAGACTGGCAGCTGAATGCCTCGGCAAAATTAAGGATCCCAAGACAATTATTTGGATGAAGTCTTTCTTGAAAAAATTCAACACAGGCATCTTTAACTTGAATAAGTTGCAGTAAACTGGCTGTTACTAGAAGGCTTTGAGCATTTTTCGTGGTAATTTCTATCTTTCCGCTATAGCAGTAATTAATAAGTAATTCAAGAGCTTTAAATTCGACTCCATATAAGGCGACCTCATCTTGTCGGCTCTCCAGCATATCACCTGTAAACATTGCATGAAAATATGGACTTGCGGCGGCCAAAACAACTCGATGAGCTTTCACTGAGTCATCCCCAACTTTCAGGGAGATATCACATAATTTTTCATTTTCTTTGAGCTGAAAAAGTTGAGAAAATGCATCAAATTCAAAGTTTTGAATTGAAATTAATTTTCTATCTTCTTCCATCTCGGAAGCCATCTTGAAATGGGTGACGTCAGATACGGCATTTGCCCCACTGTACCGGAACATTTGACATGTTTGTGTTGCGGTTGCTTTCTAGCCAATCAGGATTACTAAAGTTCAGCCAATTGTATACCTGATGAACTAACCAATAATAATTCAGCATAGCGGCTCATTCTCGTTGTTTTTCTTCCTTGCTTTTCTTCCTTGTTTTTCTTCCAGGACTTCCAGCGGACGTCAGTGAAACCCTGTCTCATAGTAACAGTCCTCTTTCCTTGCAGCTGAGTGGTAGTGAACTGCATTGCACAGGTCTCAGATTCAGCAAGGCTGCTTATTAGTCCGCTTTTACATGGCATACGTTGTCCAAATCTCATTCCCAGTTGCCCAAATCCTATCTTCCCATTGAAAAATAGAAAAATCCCAGCTCCCATTTTACCGGTTTAAAATCGCATTCATCTGGCTCGATAAATAATTTATACAACAGTACATGTACACTACCTGCTGTAGTGTCTGTGCGGCAAAACAAAATTTAATGAAAATGAAATGCAATAAGCGTATACTAGAGTAAAGAAATAAAAGTTCAAAACGAAAATTTCGATTTTTACTTGGGAATTATGCATTGAATAGTCTTCGGTTAGTTTAAGTAGTTTATAGCTCCTTTCTTCACACATATTGACGTTTTCTAAATTGGCATGAAGCGAAACGATCTGTCATTCCGATACAGCAGACATTTAAATAATGTTGCCTATAATGGTTAAAAGAAACATATATTGATGCACCAGTAAGATGAGATATCAAATAAATAGAAAATGTTAAGTACAAGACAAAACAAAAATACATGACAACATCAAAGAATATACAGATAAACTGAATGATAACGTTACCTATGCTGTATGCAAATTTATAACATTATGTGACATGTGTCATATTGTTTATTGTGAGCGAGACACACGTCTGACATGTACACAGTCCTGATGTCGCAAAGTTAATTTGTACTAGCTAATTTCTATATAGTTTATGAAATTTATGTTACCGCCGTTTGTTAAATGATAACGCCAAATGCATGGGTAGCTTTGTTGCAGCTTTGGCGGAATATTTATGCGCAAAGAGAAGAATGTTAAAGAGTCAGGATGCTACCTCGGATATTGTTTTGGATTCTTTCGATTATTTGTTTGTACGTGATAGTATCTGTCTGTAGTCGAAATGGTTTTATATCACTAGAAAGATTGAACAAGGAAGCAACAAATCCTGGTATGCCATCGATTGATGATAATCCAAGAGATAGAGTGCTGGTTTTAAATTATGAAATGGCGTTGACTGCTTATAAAGAAACCATCAATAGACAGAGAGGGAAACTACAAGCAAAGTTCGTTCTGCTTCCCGGTGCATTTATACCTCAAACACAAGGAAATTTCGAGTGCGAAAATTCAGAAATACGTGGATTGTGTGGTTTTTATGTCGAAAGTTACGATGATGCGGTTCAACTTTGCGATATAGAATATAAAGATGAATGCAATGCATTCGTATTAACTAAATATATGTTAGTTCATTTGAAGAAAAATGTTCCAGATATTGTTCCAGATCAAGGCTCATCTGTTTTTGTGAAAAATGAAATACTAAAAGAAATGAAAACTAAAGGGAAAGTTTAGATGTACTATAGTGTCTACTGTTATAATTTACTGCATATGTGCAGACTTTGTAATCATTGTGTTTAGTGCGGAAACCCAGATCTTCATCAAAAGGATTTGTAAATTTATATCTATATTCTTCAACTGATGACTCTGGAATGGAAATTGTATGGACCTTTATTGGAAATAGAATAGATTTTGATTATCCATAATAATTGTATATTTCCATACTATGGATATAGCATCGAAATAGCATGGATTTACTATATGGATTTAGTGGTGCAATTGCAAATTTCATAGTATGGATTTCAAATTTTTTCCCAGTGTGAAGTTCTGGACTTGGGGATCCAATGCTTTATCATTAAATAAATGCAAACAGAACGATTATATTTATTGTCATATAAACCTACAAAAAACACTATAGATATCATCTAGTTGAGCTATGTAAGGAAAAGACGAAGGAAAGCACTACCGTACAGTCGGTGGTTTTACATGTGATAGAAAATCATGTTCATATTCTTGGGGTTCACCTGAGCATTATGTAGTGAATCTGACGCGGGGGTCAACCTCAAATGTATTGATGCTTATGCTATACTGGAGTGAGAAAATGATACAAAATTCTATGTATTTCAGCATTTGCCACCAAACACAAGGCCAATACATAAAACAAACAATCGACTCACTCTGATAACTGTGTTTTGTTTTAGAGTTGACCCCCCGTTCCCAAGAATACGTAAACTTTAGCTTTGATTTTCAGTCAGCTTAGACAACGTTGATTTTTAAAATTACTTCGTCAATGAACTCATACGATGGGTCGTTTTTTTAAGCCATTTAAAACACTCGCAGTTCGTGTTTTATATCTAATAAAGCACGAACTGCGAGTGTTTTAAATAGTCTTGACTGAGTAAGTAATATGAGTGAGTATAAATAATACTTGACGTAATCGGTCACTGAAAAGTCTCGATGGAGCTGAATAATGTATTATAATAATTATAATAATATAATACACAACCCCTCATATAAGTAAGCGTTGTTTAGAACTGCCTTGTTTAAAAATGTGTATCTTATTTTTGTCCTATTCATGAATTTTAACTTGTTCTGGATAACTATATAACCGATTTATTGAAGGACGATTCTGTTAAAAACAGCGTTGATTTATTGTAGGTCGCGTATACCACTTGAATTGATCAATTCACCATCAGACAGAATGGAATACAATACTTACATAGGGGCCAGCTGATCTCGTGTTCGTATTTTAGCCAATCGATCAGCGCTCAGAAAGGGTTGTCCGAATAGAAATCCATTTTGATGTATTCAGTCAATTATATCTTTCGTTATTCTTTATGAAACTAGTTGAAATTTTGTAATTATGATTGGTTATGAGAACTATAGCGCTGACAAAAATATGGAATCGAAATAAAGGATATTACAGGAGATATTCAATTGTTTTAATCATAAAATGGATTTCTATTTGACAACTAGTGCCAGTACTTTTCCGCGTATCAAATCATCTGGTACATCAGTTTTCTCAAACGGCTGGTTACATGAAATACACATGCAGAGTCAAATATGTAATAAGGATTGGTTCATTGGTTGAGATCAATTTATTTCAATTCTCTATCTCAACAATGTCACATATAATAGATAATGGAATATAAAAAGAATTAAATACCATTATAAAGGTGCTGATCACCTGGGCTATAGGGAGTTTGACGGACATATACTTTAAATAATAACAAAACTTCGGATTGATGTAAGTATGCAACTACTTGAAAAATACAAGGAGAACTTCGACGTTTCGAGCGAAGGCCCTTTGTCTCCGACATCCTGGCCAGAGTTAGTCCAAACTCTGCTATACTAACTTCTCGACAAAAAAGGGCCTTCGCTACAATAAATAACTTGTATTTTTCAGGTAGTTGCATCCCTACCTGCAATCCCGGCGAAATTTTGTTATTAGCAATAGGGCACCATACCTACACTGGCACTTCAAATACTAGTATTAATAATACTACATTTCATTGTTATTTATACTAATTATATGAATTGTCCTTTATATTGAAACATTTGGTCATCTTGAGGTGCCATGATTATATAACTATAGTAAAAATTATCCAATCAAGTGACCTAAGAAAATCACGGGGCGTTTATTAGATACATGATTCGGCAGTTTTACGTTTCTTAAACAAAACTTTTCAGCGGTTTGTTACAACAATTTGCAAGTAGAGGGAACAAAAGTCAAAACTCTTCAACTTTCATGGCTCTTGCACTCAATTTTGAACCTTGAATTGAGTCCATTAAAAGGTCGTATAAAAAGGGGGCGTTTATTAAGTATGAGACGTTTGTTTAAACCACTTTCACTTAATATCCAGTGGCAGCGCTAGAGGGTGTCACTTTATATTCGCATGCAGAAGTGTACGATGAAGACGAACTAGTAGGGGAAATGTCATTCCCGTCCTCTGTCGTACTAGTTTGTCGAATGCTTTGTTGGGGAAAAGTCCTTTGCTTTTCGTTTTGTTCTTGTGCATCATGTGCAGTTTGTCGACTTTTCGTACGGTTCGGAACGTCATCAACCTGTGAAACGATACATCTGTCATTATTGCAAACAAAAATGGTCAAACACGTTGCGATTAAAAATTGCCGGTCGAAATCACATTGTTTCATCTTTGTGCATAAAATGTTCTTCGAATTTTTGAAAGAAAGATTCTTAAATTTGAATCAGAAATGAGAATAATTTCAACAGCTTCGAAGCAATCTGAGCAAATCGTCCATGCGATTTCGTTCGGCAATTTTAAATCGGATTTAGAGTATAGCTTGCAAACAGTTTATGCAGAAACTCTAAACGAATTTCTGTATAGACTTTTGACATGCTAGATTTAGAGTTGTTAGTTTCAGAATTATCAAGATTCTCTGCAGGAATCATTTCATTACCTGTTGTACCTGGTCTATTTGTTGACACTCGTTTACAGTATGCGCCATTTCTGAACTGTTCTCTGACGTAGTGGCACCCATAGAGATTATAAATAACACTCTAGGAGGCATCGAGTTTAAAAATTGGGAACGCAGCTAATGGGGGGCAAATTCAAGTCCCGGATATAAAATCGTGCTCTCATTGGCTGATTTGCAACTCGTCACCAATGGGAACACGAATACACATCCGGGACTTGAATTTGCCCCCCAATAGTCGCGTTCCCTTTTTTTTACTGAATTAAGATTACAATGCCTCCTCTAGTGTTATTTATAATCTCTATGGTGGCACCACTATCATTCTGATTATCGCATGATGGTTGAATTTTTTTCATGATACATTTAACTAGTCCTCTGTTTTGTAAACTTTCTGCAATAGGCACGAGTACCGTTACATCCCTTTAAACTCCTGATGTGATGGGTCTTTTAATATTCGAGACAGTGCTTTGTGAAGTAATTTTATTTCATTTTCACAAGTTTCTTTATTTACACCTTTGGCTTGTCCGGCCCGAGTTGCTCATTTCTCTCAAAGTTTCCAAAGGCTCTCTGACGTATTGTATGGCAAATCGACTGTTAAGCGATAAACAGGGAAACGGAAATGATCCTGTTTGTAATTCTTCTCAGGCTCTTTTTTATTTTTCCGTCTACCTCATCCAAATTGTCTTTCATGTAGCAATCAGGTGGCATGAGCAACACTAATTTTTCAAGGACAGTTTTAATAACGCTTTCAGGTCATAGGCGTATCGGCCAGGGGGGGCCTATAAGAACCTTGTACCCAAGCCCACGCGCTCCTATCGATCAGTATATAGCGCGAAGGTCTGAGCATGAGAAAAATTTCAAATATTAAACTGTTTTAAGCTGTAAAACGAAGAGATTTACATAAAAAAAATCAGAGGCGGCAGAAATCGAGAGGCGGGCGGTAACGCTAACCAAGTTTTTTTTATTATTTATTTGGCCTAAGCATGATATCGAGAATTACCAAGTCCAAGGCCTCAGACTCAGTTTGGGTTATCTGGCGAGGTTGAAAGCTGTTGATCCAAATGATCCACAAAAAGCAAATGATCCAAATGATCTACAAAAAGCAAATGATCCAAATGATCTACAAAAAGCAAATGATCCAAATGATCCACAAAAGCAAATGATCCAAATGCACCAGCCAAAAAGCAAAAGATCCGAATGATCTTACAAAAAGGAAACGATCCAAATGCACCAGCCAAAAAGCCTGACGATCCAAAACAAATAGGTAGCTAAAACTAGTATTATTTAAATAACAAAGAACAAAGTGAAATGATATAATTCCATTATTTGCTATTGGTGTGACGTCACTCTTGACTTGTGACGTCACCCGTGACTTGGTATATCGCGCATAAACCGGTATGGGTGTGTGACACCCCCCACCCCCCCAAAAAAGAAAAAAAAAACACGAATCATCTGGATTGGCAGGGCAATCAAATATTTTAAATGATAGAATGTAGAGTTATCAAGTAACTTCAAGGGCTGGTTGTATAAAAAAGTGATTAAAGTTAACTATAATTAAGTGCAAACGTCATCCAATAAGAAGCGCGTATTTGAGAGTTAATCACTATTTAACTACAAAATAGTGATTAAAAAAGTGATTAAGAGTTTTATACAACCGGCACCAGGGCTTCCATGCAGAGGGCCGAATTGAATAGAATTTATAGACTCCTAAATTTTACAGATATTGGTTAAAAAATAAGAGTTTTACCCGTGTTTTAACAGGAATTTGTACCCTTAATTTAACTGGTTTAAGTCCGGAAAATTTTTTTCGACCCTTTTTTTTAATGTCCGGAAAAAACTTTTTCAACTGCGCTCGTAGCGAATACCTCATCAAAATTTCTGTTCAAAGTTGATGAGAGTTTGCGGTCAAAAAAATTTCGGTCAGTGTATCATTTTAGGGGTCAAAAAAATTTTCCGGACAACCAATATTTTTCGGAACATAACACAAATTTTCGAAAAATCACTAAATTTGCCAAAAAATTGACTTAATTTACAGAATTTGTCCCATTTTTTTTTTTTGGCAAACCGAAATTGCCCGACTGTTCATCGAATATTGCCCGACTGCCCAAAAAACTGGGGGGGGCTACCGCCCCCCCGCCCCCCCGCCCGGTACGCCTATGCATCTCTCAGCCGGTTCAAATTCTAATGAGAGTTGACGAAAGTTCGCCGCGCGCGTGGTAATATCCAGTCAACTCTCATCAACTTTCATGCAACTCTTGTTCTCGTTTGACAGGGGCATGAGAGTTGAGAAAACTCTCTTGCAAACTCTCGCTTCTCAACTCTCATCCTCGTTTGGCTTTACTGGACATTGGATGACTTCACTGTTCCAGTCTCAGTAGTATAACCACGCTGGTCCATGCAGATATTGACTGGTGATCACTCATTGCAAGTCTTCTCTCCATACTAGTTCCTCTCCACACCAAGTTACTAGACATCATCGAAATCCTATACCGTCAGATTTATTTGCGTCATCACTCATATAGTCAGTAGGGATTGTTCAAGTTCATTTATTTTAATTGCATCATATTTCAATTTTATCATTTACAATGGAGTATAAAAATAAGCGCAGCTAACTAATATCACATAATAAAACAGTGCTCATTAGGATAAAATAATTTGGTGGACAATTTAAGAAGCTTCAAACACTATACAGGGTGTATAAAAAAAACTGAACAGATTTGAAATTGCTCTCAATTTCGCAAAACACCTATTTGAATCCGTTTTTTTTTTATATATATAGCTTCTTTGGGTACTTATAATGTGGAATAATGAAAAAAATTTCTCGAACTCAAATTTTGTGAACCAGGGGTGTGTGTCTTTTCCAACAAACTAAAAATGGCTCACGCACAAAATTTAAAAGTTATAATCATATTTTGAGTTAATAGATGGAAAATTGGTTGGGTTTTTAATTACTGTACAAAATTTCAGACAATTTGGTTTACTTTAAGCCCTTTAACTATTCATTTTATTCTAAAAAATCAGCCTTTCGCATGCTTAATTAATGCCTTTACCTAATTTGTATATTGCTGACATATGCAAGTTAGGCAAAGGCAAATAGCTGATTTTTAGGAAAAATTTAACTTTGCGTGAATAGTTACCTTTAACTAAACCAAATTGTCTGAAATTTTGTACAGTAATTAAAAACCCGACAAATTTTCCATCTATTAACTCAAAATATGATTACAACTTTTAACTTTTGTGCGCGAGCCATTTTTAGTTTGTTGGAAAAGACACACCCCCTGGTTCACAAAATTTGAGTTCAAGAAATTTTTTTCATTATTCTTCATTTTAAGTAGCCAGAGAAACTATATATATATAAAACCGGATACAAATAGGTGTTTTGCGAAATTGAGAGCAATTTCAAATCTGTTCAGTTTTTTTTTATACACCCTGTAGTGTTTATAGCACACTGACAGCAAAATAGCTGATAAACTTGTGGCCTTCGTGTGGTGTTGAGGAAAAACTAAACATTGCTAAACTACCAAAATATCGTGGTATGTGCTAAATTTATGTGCCTTTATTTTGAATCCATTTGTTGGTCAGATACCGTGTTTATAAGTTTGTCTTGACAAATGTGACTATATTCTCGTCTATATTCTCTTGGCATAAAGTGTTAAAATATAATGCATAGACTTTCTACAGTGTATTTGTCTGGTCATCTTGCTGTTCACTTTGTCGACTCCCATTTGCAATGTACACCAAGTCTGGACTGTTTCCTGACGTACTGGCACCACTATCATTCCCGTCTCCGATCTCTTGTTCACAAAGTTTACTGGGTTTGCGCTGATCAGTGTGCGGGCTTTCAATATTCTCTGCAGGGTTCTTCATTGGCTGTAGCTCGATGTCGTCGGATGTTTTGGGTTTTTTCCTCGGAGTATCTTCTCTAGTGTCATCTTCTATCGTCTTTGGTTGTTTTGGTTTCTGGTGGGAGGGAACTTGTATGAACCCATCCACATGCTCGAATGTGGATTCATCTGCTTGGACTTCCTGCATTATGACATTAACTAGCTCTCCATTATTTAGATTCTTTGTGGAATTTGCCTTCATTGCTACGAGAATACACTTATCTTTACATTTGTTATTGAACGGGTCTTTCAGAATCTGGGATAGTGTTCTACAGAGAAGTTTAACTTGGTACTCAAGTTGTTTCTCATCCAGTGCCTTGATGATTTTATATCGACTCATGTTCTTTAAAGTTTCTAAGGGTTGCTTCACGTATTTTATGACGTATGTGCAGTAGTCGTGGTTGTTGTTGTATGTTAAGCAATAAACAGGAAATGTATATTTGCCGTTAGAAAATGTTCCTCGTTTGCTGATCTTATCATCCAGTTTTGCCAGATCATCTGTTGTACAATCGTGTGATATGAGCAAGATCAATTTATTTGAATTTAATTGTACTACTTGTCCGTCATTTAATTGTACTGAATTGCAACTGTTATTAGGGACTTTTTCTTCGAATTTCGGCACAGCATTCGCGAGATAGTTAAAATAGTAGGACCACGCAAGTCCGTTGGCGACATAAGTCTCTTTTTCTTCAAGAATTGTAGAAATATGAACCTCGGACTGTGTGTTAAGACTCAGCAAGTGCATCACAAGTGGACCCATGCACGCCGATTCCGCTAAAAATATACACAAGATAGCTTAGCTCAAGCCACGGCTTACCCGTTACGAAAATAAGAATAACGAGAATTATAGCGGCCAAACCAAGCAAAGCGATTACTGGACCCCATAAGATTCCACTGAAGCAAGCTTTGATCATCTTTTTACGACTTCCACCGTAGCGTTGATGTAGATGATGGCGTTCTTCGGCAATAAGCGACAAGCGGTCGACCAACGTGCCGAGTACGACACCAAATAAACCCAACGCGGTGGTAAACAAGCCGGAAAAGGTTAACTTTTCCTCCTTTCTGTAGCAAACATTTGTTGTATTTTTCTGTGTTGGACCACGGTAGTACTCGACCACATTTCGATTGACGACACAGAAAGCGATTAGAAGTATAGCTGTAATTGTACATAATATTATCGAAACGCATCTCGCACGCTTCTTTCGTTTTTCAGGAACGGGTATGACGGTATTTTGTCCGTCATTTTGTTCGGAATCCGATTCAACAACGTCAACAACACTCATATTTTCCCTCATATTGCTAAACTTTTCAACGCAACTGATACAGTATGACACAGTACAGCTTCATTTCAAGGGAGAATCCAAAGTGCTTTCGTCTTCCTGTTGTTCCTTGAAAATGGGCGCTGTCTGTGTCCCTTGTGTAAATTCTTTGTCCTTAAGGACCCTTAAATTTATTATCATAACAATAAATTGGCACTTTGTATAAATGTGGTAGTATTTAGATCTATCTAAAATGAAATGGTTGCTGGTTCCATTAGACTGTATAAAGTCATTAAAAGGGATTGCTTAAATGGAGTGACCCACCAGGGTATACCCTGCCAAAGCGTCAAAACACACGAGTGTATAAATGAGGTTTCTGTTTTGGCTATATGCAGAGTTCTGCCCAGGATGGGCTGCAACCACACGAACACTCGACAGTGCTGTCCGACACTCGTGCCGAAGCGGAAACGTCCGCACCGTTTGAAAGGCTTCGGTCACTTTGGATATGTAATACGTCAACCTAAAAGTTATGTTTTGTAATATATATTTTATACAAGTAATTTCGTACCTTTTTTCTTTGGTGAATTTTGTTATTTAAACAGTATAGTTTTAGATGAAGTTCAGGGGCCGGTTGTTGAAAGCAGGATTAGCGCTAACCGCAGGTTAAATTTAACTACCCTTTGCTTTGCTTTATGTATATCTGTACGTCTGTTTATTTCAAAACTTTAAAAAATTAAACTTCTGATGATTCAAACAAGATTTCTGAAAAAATATTTTCAAGTTTATAAACAAGCTGCAGGGAAGTTTGCTTAGAATTTCACATTAACCCAGGATTAAATTAACCGTCTTTTGAACAACCAGCTCCAGCACTATATGTACACAATGACGCGAATGTTGTACAGGGTGTGATAATTCGCGTACTTACGTACCGGAGCCAAGCCAATATTACGGTCTGATATACTTGTTTGTTTTCAACCACGTGGGTACGCGGAACTCTTGCATGCTATCTGCGCACTTCCTTTTTTTCTGGTACCACATGACCATTCCAAACACAAGGTATTCAATACCGTATTTAGTTGGTATATGTGTAAGAGTTACAAGTCTTGGCATGAAAAAATATTGGACTGATACCAGTATAACACTAAGGCGTGTTGAGGTCGATTGTTTGTATATGCAATTGCCTGTGCTTCTTGTTTTAACTATACAGTCCACAGTAGTAGTTTGAATATACTTTGCCGAAATCTGTACTTTTTGTGTATAAAGACTAAGTATACATTAAGTATTCAGCTTACTAGCGCAAGTACGAGGCGACAATCATTGGCGTACCACTCAGGTACGACTAAGGGCTGTTTTATACGTCGAATTTCGGTCGCGTCGATTGCAATTCAAACAATAGATGATGAAGCTTAATGAGGTTTATCATCTAATTATCTGTTGTCTTAATTGCATTCGACACGACCAAAATTGGACGCACCCTGCAGTGCAAATAGCTTTTGATTCGTCCTGATGAAAACGTAATCGTAAAGATATGAATGGTATTTGATGAGAAAGATGAGCTCATGAGATATGAATGATATTCGATGAGAAACGTTAGTCCGAACATTAAGTAGAGCAGCCTACAGCTACAACAGTCAAGTAAACTACAGCACTATACACCTAATTTTCTGTAGGCCCGGAGAGAGTACTGAACATTCTCAGGCTGCCGGGAACGGCGATTCTGGAAGTATAGAATGTCAAAACACACAGGAACAAGCGGAGAAGAAATTGCGTCGTTTAAAGAAAAAAATACAGCAAATTGAGAAACTGAAATCCAAACAGGACGAAGGAGAAGTATTAGAAGATCTTCAGGTAATATAAGTAAAGAGAAAGACTGTGTTATAAATTAAACAACCTTTCGTTGGTAGATGCAACTACCTGAAAAATATAAGGAGAATTTCAAAAATTATCTCTCCTTGCTAAATTGCAAAGAATGCAACTTAAACCTGACCAGAGTCGAAGGCTGCAGGAAGCTGGCTTACGCCATCAAGGTCTCTGTGATCACTGTAGAGATTTTGTAATTCTAAATTTTGAAGGGTTTGTAAGAAATGTTTGAGGGAACTTATACTCAATGTTTACAACTAAGCCAGTTCCCTCAAACATTTCTTACAAATCCTTCAAAACGTTGATCGAATTTACCTTTGCAAAATTCCTACTGTGATATACTTTGAAAGTGTAAACCTCAGTTTTATCATTGCATGTTTAGATTGCTAAGATTCAGTCTGAGGCGATTTTGAACTACAGAAATCGATGAACTACAGGAACGTTTGGAACAGATGTGAGTAACTGTGGATACCTAGGGTGCACAATCTGAAAAGAACCTATTCAGTTTTGGTAGCGTGATAAAATTACGGAAACGTGTGACTTTCTTGAAGGGGAGTGGATAGATGAAGTAATTACTATATTGTAAATGTCGGGTATAGAGCCCATTTGAGAATAGTTTTAAGATCAACGCCAGGGAACATGGCTAGGAAACAGTGGTTTCATGTTTGTCCACCTTTGCGAAACATGGTTTGCCCATTTTCGAGAAACATCGCTGGGAATTCCTGGAATTTCCACCTTTGCTTGGAATACATGCTAGGAAACGATTTTTCAATGCTTCCTTGTTTGGCAAGGGTAGATTTGGGAAACATGGTTTAATAGTAGAAACAATCGAACTGTCGATTGAACCATACACCACAATGCAATACTATTAGGTAGACAAAATTTTGGTCGTTTTAATAAAATTATGCAGGTTGTAGTTCAAATCAAGTTTCAATTCAAATACGATACACGAATGATGCTTGTAACCTTTCAGTGCAAACGAAATAGAGATAATTTAATTTCCTATTTAAAATGGTTTGGCTAAACAGACTATACAAAATAACAGTAACTCCGAATAACATTTTGATTTTTAATCGACGTTTCGACTAGTTTGTAGTCATCCTCAGTAGTTACTCACATCTGTTCCAAACTAGGAATTCGGTTTTCTCGGGTGCGCCTGACCTTATTATTAAAAGTTTAATATGGTAAAATGCAAAAGTCAAGAATTTGGGGGAGCAAAGTTATTGAACTGTCGTTGGATTATATCCCCAACCGTGAAGGCCATAGAAATAATAGATATCTATTATTTCTATAGTGGAAACCCAGTGTAGGTAAGTTCCAGGGCTCGAATTTTATCGCGGCAATTGCCGTAGAGGGAGAACAAAATGCTGTGGATCATTGTGGCAACGACGGCAATTTTTTGCCGTATAGTGCAATTTTTATACTATTCACTGTGCATTACTATTTTGATACTTGAATTCAGATGTTGATCAAATCATGCGTAAATCACTATTTTAGTCTCAGTTTTCTTCGAAAAAACCCACTAAAGAAACACGTAGATGTTTCTAGCCTGCATGGCAACACGGTCCTGCGGCAAAACCCCCCAAAACGGGCAAGGCTTGATTGTGATTGGTGACTACCTCGGACTACCCTATTTAATCTGCTGGCCAATCACAAGACTCGATCATATAGGTAGGTATTTACTGCCATAGCTAAGTAGCTAAGGCTACGTTTATACTGAACAGGATAGCTTTCCGTAACGAGGTGGAAAAACACCTATACCAGTACCTTTTACTATGTACACATACCTATTACCTACAGTGTAATGGCTATCGCTATATGCAGGTGTATATAGGAATTTTGCTTAAATTTAGCTCTATATACCGTATTTCGTGATAGAGAAAACTTTGTTTCAAACGGCTCTGCGTCTAGAAATATAGTACTGGGGTCAGTTGCATGTACATTACATGTAAATCTGGAGGCATATGCATGGCATTGTCCACCGGCGTACAGTGATTTTTTTCAAACTTTCTAAAATTGTTCGTTATACTTTAGTATAATCCAAACAACAAATTAAAACTTGGTATTTGTACATTAAAGCCTATTTTTATTTGTTATGAGGATATAGCTTTTCAAACATTTAAAAAAAATCACTATCTGGTGGATAGCGCTATTCAGCCTTCGAACAACCGGCTTCTGCTTGCAATAACTACTCGGATGACTCACTGATGCAGTACAATAAATTCCACACGATGGGGCCTTCGTTTGAAACGTCGATCTAAGTGTTCTCCATCTTTTTCAAGAGCTGAGTACCTAGTAGATCGCGGAATGTAGTCAAACATTGCCATAAGGCATAACTATACACTTCCAGCATGCATGTTATATGTAAACAACGAGTTTGAGTGTTTCATCAGGGGATCCAAACACGAGAAAACTGTATGAAACACGAGCGCGAAGCGCGAGTGTTTTATTGTTTTCAAGTGTTTGGTCCCCTGATGAAACACGAGAAACGAGTTGTTTACACAACATCTCAAACGAAAACATTTCATTGGCTTATATATATTATTATAGTATATTGTTGTGTTTTGACTTGAATTTGTAATTAGGATCTCAGTTATTAGATGAAAACCGTTTTTCATCTAACAACAGTGATGGTATATGATTTTTAGCGTGTTTCCTTGCGGTATCCAACCTCAATCATGTGACGAATTAGGGTGAGTTCATTCGCTAATTTGCTCATGAATTAATGAGTTTGAGATGTATATATAATTATAACAAATAGAATATCCTAAAGTTTATTTATAGCATGAACTTCAGACGGCCACTCGTTGAGGTGGCCATCTGAAATTCAGGCTAGTCTATTTATTTCAAATAAATTATTATTTTACAGGAAGGTCCACATTATGAACCATGTGTGCTATTGTTTGCTTCAAAAATGTTCTTTGACCGCACATTACTATGCGTACTACACTATTCACTAGACACTAGTGTTTATAGTTATTTAACAATTATTCGCCGAAGGCGAGGTGAATATCGCTGAATAAAAACCGAGACGAAGTCGAGGTTTTTATTCAGCGATATTCACCGAGCCTGAGGCGAATAATTGTTTTAGTATAATTACAAAGGTGATTATTTGAAAAAAATAATATAACACATCTCAATTTTTTGAAAATCGTTTAATTAAATTCATAAAGAAAGCGGTATGCGCAATGAAGGCGCTCGTATCGCCATCAAGATTCAAGGATGTTTTTTGTAGTAATTCCCATCACTTTTTCTTGCAGAAAGGTATAGAATTTTGATAAAAATTCGGTTCATTTCGTCAATACTCATGTCTTCAAACTCATTTGTGAATTCTGACTGATGTTGAAACCAATCTGTAGAAAATATATTTTTACAAACGTAAACAAATGTCTAGACAATTCACAATTGTAGTACGGCAATTTAAAATAAAACGATGTTTTATGCGAAATAAAGTTAGGCAGATTTCTGCAACTTAGTTTCCTACCTCAAAATAATTTTAAGCCAAATTTTGTCTCTTCTTTCGTGCTCTTAGGTACAGCATTTTCTTTAAAATTACTTATTTCTTTATCTGTCACTTTGGCAAAACAACTCGCTGCCATTTTGAAAAAACCGCTTAGGTGATTATCGCGTAATAATCCGAGGTCGCTTGACCAATCAGCGGCCACAATTTTCTCTAATCACCTTTGTAATTATACTAAATTCTGATATTCTAACTTCTACTATTGCAATATTCTAACTCCAAACAATATGAATAATTTACTATCATTTCTCACGTTGTTTCTTAAGGACTTTTGGGTGGTGCTGATGGCTCAGGGTAGTTGAACTGAGGTGGAGTTTGCTGCACGAGTCTTTCATATCTGTCAAGAGTGGTAATAAGAGTTTGATTATATATACAGGGTGAATAGAGAAAGGTACTAAGGAACTTCAGAGTGAGTTCAGCATGTCTGCATGGCCTTTGCATGCGTTAGATATCGAGTTTACGGACACCAGGGTCTCCACCCTTGGGTGAAGGTGAAATTCAAGGACTTTTCCAGGACATTCAGGGCCCATTTTCAGTAAATTCAAGGACCTAGAACTGGGAAAAATCTTTGAAAATGACACGGATTTGCCGTAAATAATTCACTTTATTCAGTTATTTTAATCAAAATCACTAATGTTGGCACAGCGGGAGGTTAAGGAAATTAATTCCAGGACTTTCAAGGACTTATACTGATTTTCAAGGACTTTCCAGTCCTGGAATTTTGTTTTTCCACTTCAATGACTTTCCAGGATTTTCAAGGCCCGTGGACACCCTGTGATACACAACAACAAAAATGCAGGGGCCGGTTGTATAAAACTCTTTTAATCACTTTTTTAATCACTATTTTGTAGTTAAATAGTTATTAACTCTTAAATAGGCGCTTCTTATTGGATGACGTTTGCACTTAACCATAGTTAACTTTAATCACTTTTTATACAACCGGCCCCAGACTTTTAGCTGTCCAATAACAGCTCCTCCGCCAAAAAAAATATGAATGTAAAAATTGTGAAATATGAGACTCAGTTATTATGAATTATGCTCATATTTGTCTAAAAGGAGGCCAGATTTCCGAAGAGGGGATAGCATGCTTCTGCTTAAACGTGAGCTTCGAAGTACCAGGATTTATTAATCGAAGCTAGGACGCTTCAACTACGCATCCAAATGGCAAGTCGCTTAAGAGTTAAGTCCCGTTTACACTATGCTCAATTTTTGGTACGTCACGGATAAAATTGGTACCCGTACCACTTTATTGGTTCTTGGACTACGATATTTTGAGCCCCGTTTACCTACGCTCGATTTTTGTACCAATTTTATCCGTGCCGTACCAAAAATTGAGCGTAGTGTAAACGGGGCTTTAAGTTCACTAAATTGTAGAAGGAGTATTTTTTGTAAGAGAGTAGCCGTACAAAATAGCTTGGCTGTTTTGAACAAATTTTCGCATGATATTTATATCATTTGATTTGTCTTCAACACATGTTTTTAAGACATTTTATGCCTGTTCCGTTGGATGCACAGTTCTAGGCCTTTGGGGCAGATTCACCTGATAATTTCTCCAAGATACTAGACTAACCAATAAGATATTGTATTAAAGAAAAGGCACGAGGAAAACTAGGTAAAAAGAGAAATTTCCACACAGCTTTAGCTAAATTTACCTATATGGCTGATGTTGGGAACTTTCCGCTTCAGTGAGTGAATGGTATTGCGAGATAGTGGGCTGTTGTTTATAAGGTGTGGTGTCATACAGTCGATACGTTCCAGGAGATATAAGTGAATAATGAACAGGTTCCAGATCATGTGACCATGATAGTCGGGGAACACACAAACAAGTGAAGATAATTGTGAAAATAAGCACCATGAAGATCGCCCTAAAAATAGAATTCACTGATATAAACGTTGAAGTTTATAATTTAACTGTCAACTTTTCACCAACTCAAAATTGACTCTTGTCGGTTACTAAAGAGAAACGATGCATGAAAAATGTCATTTTAAACCTGCACTCTTTTATCAAATGTAAAAAGTCAATTATTTAATTAAGGAATAAGGACAATCCACTCCGACATCCCGACATGTGATTGTGGTAAACTCGAGGTATGAGTTATGTCATTAAATATCTAATTTTAGTGTGCAGTAACCAAGTTGTGCAGTGATAAAAAGTGAAAGTGTACAGTCTGTGATAAAATTTGTTGTGAGAAATTTATAAATGCATATAAATATGTCCTAAAGCCTAAAGGGCCATGATTTATTTAATATATATCAGTTCCATATTATGGCTATATTCAATACATTGTGTTACTGGGCGTACCCACTGATGGGTGTACCATTAGTCTCTGGACTGCATGGCAGACACACTATTGTTTATGTATGGAATGTGTAGACTGTTAAGTTTCTGCTTGTTTTTTAAGGTAGTAATATAACCACTCCGCACAGCATTTTCACATTGCCTGGTACTACCTACACTGGTACAGACAGTTTTAGTAATTTTAAAACAAGGCAAGGAGATGCAAATAAATCACCACAGCTAAAAAGAACATATTAAAATGAGTACAATTGCAAAGTTTGGTTACTTTTATTTGTATTGCGTGCGGAAATTGCTACCACATTTGGGTCGAAAATGGTAGCAATTTCCGCACGCAATACAAAAGTATACAAAATTTGCGAACTTTGCAAGGCTATATTGTCTGCATTTTACAACATTTCGCAACCAAACTTTGCAATTTTACTCATTTTAGCATGTTCTTTCTAGCTGTGGTGATATTTTAAAATTAGTCTTTCCCAGTTTTCCACTTACAAAATATTCTATTTGACTGTGAAATACAGGGTGTATAAAAAAAAACTGAACAGATTTGAAATTGCTCTCAATTTTGCAAAACACCTATTTGTATCCGGTTTTTTATACATATAGCTAATTCTTTGGGTACTTATAATGTAGAATAATGAAAAAAATTTCTTGAACTCAAATTTTGTGAACCAGGAGTGTGTGTCTTTTCCAACAAACTAAAAATGGCTCGCGCACAAAATTTAAATGTTGTAATCATATTTTGAGTTAACAGATGGAAAATTTGTTGGGTTTTTAATCACTGTACAAAATTTCAGACAATTTGCTTTAGTTTAAGCCCTTTAACTATTCACTTTATTCTAAAAAATCAGCCTTTTGCATGCTTAGGGAGTGGTCATTATTTATGGGGAGGGGGGGGGGGTGTTGGGAAATGGGGAAAATAAGGATTGAAAACTTTTTTGACCTCCCCTCCAGACTAAAGGCAAACTTTTTGTGCCTCCCCCTCATAAAAGCAGAAACTTTTCTGACCCCCCTCCTATTGGATTGAAAAATTAACAGCAATGAAACAGGTGTGTGTTGCAGGTAAAGTTAGATATCAGGACAATCTGTTTAATCTAGCTCATGATGTTTTACCCTGGTGAATATGATTCAACCATATATGATTAAAAAATATATATTATGTGTTACTAATTTGCAATGCAACATTTGTCCTACCATAACCCTACCCCATGACCTGTCTTCATACAGCGAAATGATTTTCACACAGGGTCTTTTTAAGAACTTGTCTGGGGGGTGGGCATGCCATCTACAAAAAGGGACCATACTATATTGAGTGTGGAGAGATGACAGATGGTTGTTGGTGACAAAAAGTTTGATGTGGTATCGTATGTACTAGTAGGAGGGTCTGGGGGTATTCTCCCCCAGAAACTTTTTTGTATTTTCCAACCCCTAGAACTGAAATGTGAGCATTTTCTAAAACAGATTTTTGGATATACAGCATTACATTGTGCGTTGATAGACCGAATCTGATCAGTTAAGTGTACTTGCATGGTATGTTTATGTAAATACCACAACTGGGTCATTCAGGGGTAGAAAGCTTGTTAAACTTAGTGGGCCCAACTCCTACGATCGTGAAGCGCTACCATGGTTGGCGCCGAGCAGCGAAATTTTGAAAATTTTGAGTCTCTAGATCGTTGGAAATAGCATTTTCAGAGTCTTCTTTTTTGCTATTTGTGATTATAGAAATCAGAACTCTAGACGTGGTATTTAAGTTCAAAAACTTTTATGA
>CACRXK020007387.1:0-22943 GCA_902702795.2 Paramuricea clavata
TTATGCAATAGAAGAAAAAAGCAAGGAGGTACATGTAGCCAACGTGTACTGTCACGGACCTTGTCTTTGTTTACTGTCTAGCACAACGCCGTTGTCAACGGTGCAAACTCGTGTTCAGTGCAACGATAACTCTACCAGATCTTACGAGAATCAATCTGTAGTATTCTGTACACAGAACTGTATCAAAGCTTGTCAAACCTGCTTTAATTTAAACACTGCTTAACTGTGAAACTATTGAAATCTAAAGTGACATTACAGTAATGTATTCAACACATGCGAAAAGCTGAAAATAGACGTGACACTGGGAAAAGTCAAAGGTCAATGAGACTTGTTATTGTGAAACATGTCACAATTAAGTTAAAATGCGGAAGCGGATGGAGCGGATCCACGGAACGGATATGCGGATAAAATACGGAACGGATGAGGATAAAATGCGTCTTTTAATGATGTAACGACGTAGTGCTTATTATTCATAACATATCCTATACAGCTATTTCAATTATAGTTTATTAGATAAATTTAGCATAGCAGTAGCCTCGTGGGGATGCTTTTAGCGACAGCTGCAAATGCAAATGAAAATTTAGAATATGCAAAATTTGGTTGTTGGTGAAACAATTTAAATTTCGAATTGTCGCGTGTAGCATCACAATAAATAGATAAATAGCATCAGTTTCACAAGGCACGTTTCTGATGTGTTAGGCTTGTTTCAAACGTCACGCTACTCGTGTGCGAGCGTATTAAAAGCAATAAATAATGAGATGAAATGCCTTTGGTAACTGTTTATTTCGTAGTGTAAGCCATCAGCTTTTCTAGGTTGTCGGCGACCCTATATAGTTCTTGCAGTGTCTTTTTCAATTTGAAACTTCACACTATCCTTGGATCCCTAGTTTATGAATATAATCACAACTATGACTTTTTTTTGAAAAAATTGGCTCCAGTCAGCAGAATTTTTTAAAAATTGTCAAAGTAATATATGTATCAATTAAAGTAATAAGAAAAATCATTTTAAATATGAAATAAAATTTGGGGGTCACCGATGTCGTTTACGAGTTAATGAATTACTTTGAATTAAATCAAATTAGCCGCCAAATTGTATCGTCATTGACATTGTTGCCATAGTAACTGCAGTTGAGTAACTTTTGTGAAAATTAATTCCTAATTGTTTTCCAATTAAAGTAAGATGCCTAACTTTTGTTTTTCGACAAGTAATACTTGTCCAAATCTAAATCATTCGCAAATTTGCCATTAAAAAAAAATTTTACTGTATAAACTTACAGTACATCATGATGCAACAATGTTAAAATCATTTATTTTTTGTCAAGTTTATATTTGAATAAATCCATTAGATTTATCCAAATTGATAATCTGCATTGTGCTTTTTATTAAATGATCAGTAGTTATCAGTGGTATCGCGTGCTTTTGTTATTGTTTTTGTCTTACCCAAATGATAAAAAAATGCCTAAATTGTACATTTCCAATCCAATAAGAAAAGAGTATTCTCAAAGAAAGGTTTAATATACGTCGGATTAGAGAATACTTTTCCAGATCTGTTGATCTACTCGGCCCATAAAATGGTGGCCAGCAGGAATTTGACTGGGCCTTTTTAAAGATTATTTGTAAGTGGGAGGCGATCTACAAAAAGCGACCATACGGTATACTGAGTATGGAGAGATGATAGATGGTTCGGTTGGTGACAAACTGTTTGGTGTGGTGTCGTATGTACTGTAATAGTAGGAGGTCTTTGGGCATTCTCCCCCAGAAAAGTTGCATTTTGGCCATCCCTAGAAGAGCATTTCGTGCCCGTTTTTTGAAACAGGTTTTTGGATATACAGCGCATCGCATTAAACTGCACTTATAATAGACAGACTGCATGAATCTTCAGTTACTGTAAGTACTTGCATGGTACTGTATGTTTATGTGAACACCACAACTTGGTCACTAATTTGTTAGACCTAGCCTTCCAACAACTCAATTCCATATAGGTTCTGGGATATGGTATCCGTTGGGAAATTTTTAAAATCTAAGGGATTTACAACAGTTTAGCATTTTTAAAACGACATTATGTCATAATATTGAATCATTTGAAGACAAAAGACATGACAAATGTAAAGATTCGCAAAGCGAGGTTCAGTAAGCTAGTATTAATATCAAGCATCCCTTCTAAATTCAATTTTTCTTCGAATGTTTGCCCTTGAATATGAAAACAAAAATTCAAGGCGCTTATAGTTCAGAGAAAAGGGACCATGACTGGGGGGGGGGGGGGAATGACTGACTGGAAAATGGGTAACTGGGGGGAGCAGGGCATCATAGAGTGAGAGTTAAAAAAGGCGCTGGAATTTGAACCCTCAATACCATGGTTTGGCACAAATTCTTTACAGTATTTGTGCAAGAAACAGAACAAATCACTTTTTGAAAATTGTTTTTTGGCCAACAATGCTGAGTCTGTTTGAAAGAGTTTTTCAGACTACGTTTGCACTACACCGCAGCGAAATAATTCCGCCAGAATTTACGTGTGTTCACACTAGCTCTAGATACGCCGTTACAGTTCGTCCATAAAAAATGAACACTCGTGTAAACCCAAAATATTTCATATGGAACAAAGAAATTTAGACGAAAAGCATTCGAATTTGTTGTTTTGAGACCTGCGACGCTTGAAGCGGTACAAAAAATAACGACGACCTTTGTGTTGACACGAAGCCTATACAAGCGCTTCATTTTCACCTCGCTCCGTTTAGAAACCGTGCTCAAATTGTTACGATCACAAAAATGACGTTTTCAAACAATTTCCCTCCAGCGTGTTGTGAACGGGACAATTGTGACTTTTCTGCGCCGTTTTCAAACCGCTCCCCGGTGTAGTACTACTACATGCATGTGAACGTACTACTACAACGTAGTCTAAATCATTAAATCGGGTCTCAACTAGATCATTCATTTTTTCAGAGTCGAAGTCTTGGGCCTGGTAGATATAACGTAGCCAATGGTTCATTCAGTGCAAAGGCCGTCATGGAGAGATCATCTGGACCAGGTAACTGTCATAAGACTCCATGACTATCACATTTCACTCTAAATTTAGGCCATCATAGACATGGCACGCCCCAGCACAAGCCTCAGCTAATCATGAAGTGCGCATAACTGCAATGCAAGTTTGCAAATATATTTATAAAAACTCTACACTATCTTATTGTGAAGCATATTAATTTAAATGACAACACGATGGTCTGCTGTAACTGTGAAAAATATTTTACAATTCGTGACACAATAACGTGCTGTTTTTGATGTTATACTCTGAGTGTATATCCACACCCGGCAAGCTTGAAAAATATGCCTGGTCACGGTGAGAATTGAATCTAACTAGCCCAATGCACTTCCAACTGAGCTATGCGGTCAGGTCGGTTCGAGTAAGTGACAAAGGTCGTAGTTTCGATTCCCACCGTGGCCAGGCATATTTTTCAAGCTTACCCGGTGTGGATATATCACAAACATCATATTCACCTGAGTCCTGAGTACATATAACACCAACACAGAGAACAAAACAATAACATGCATCACCATGGCCCTAGCAGGTACGTTCCTTCGAATGCCATCGCCAGCGTTCTGATTTTCCAAATTTCAGTGGTTATGTACTTATTCTGATACCCCGTTACGGTCGTTACCTTTTACCGCGACAAATCAATGACTTTTAAAAGATTCTGCGGATTCGTAATCCCAGTGCATTCAGAATGTAAAAATGATTGCACAGCTACCTAAAAACCCCAAAGATTCAAGTGAATGCACCCTTACCCTCTTTTCCAATCTTCGCCGGGCCCCTTTATTAAATCCCTCTCTTTTAAACCCCTCTCTGTTAAGAGCCACTCTATAACCCCGGTCCCTCTATTACCCTATCTAGTAAAGTAACCCACTATTTATTAAGCCCCCTCTATCGAGCCCCTCTGTTAAGCCTCCCTCTTCTAATCCCTCTCTATTGAGATTAAGATAGATTAACATGTCTATAGCGCAAATTCACATGATTGTGCATATGATCAAATGCGCTTTACATCAAGTATTATAGGCTTACCTAATTACATACTTAGCCTATACACTACTTTATCTTTCCAACAATTGTGATATTACTTGCCTAAACTGTGTTTATAATCGTAGTTCTCTGTCAACTTTCCCTGTGAGAAGAAACCGGAGAAAACCCACGACTTTCCGCAGAGCGTTGACCGGTACTAAGCACCCCCTCTATTAAGCCTCTCCCTCCCCCTTAAAAGCCACCTTATAGTTGTGTTCATGTTACCCTGTACGTTACCTGCAGAAATAAATAATTTTTGAACAAAAATTGTCAAATTATTTCATGGGTAAATAAATAAGTCCCACCCTCTAATAACCTCCCCCCCAAAAAATAGACAGTGCCCCCTCATAGGAGCTTAGTATAGGGACTACAGTACGTCAATTTAGTTTAGTTTCTTTTAGTCTGATTACTTATTTCATGTGTGCAATCGCACATTACTGTAGGCTGGGAAAGAGCTTATGAAACAATGCAAGAAGCTAATTGTCCACACCTCCTGTATAAAGAAGAGTGGAACAAAAAGCAGCTACAGGTAACATATAACTGTCACGTGTTATTTGTGCATGCTTATAGACTATCCGAGTTTAGGATGGTATGTATAACACAGGAAGAACCTGCAGTCGCCTACAGTTTGCAGTGTTGTTTTTGGTACCTTCCCTACAAAAAAGCTGTGGGTCTGCGGGTACCACCCATGAGGAAGATTTACCATATATGAGGTCAATAAGAAAGGTTTAATGTGGAACAATTCTGCTCAGGACTTAAACACCGCGTGAAACAAATCATGATACTTGACTAGGCAGGCTGAGGTTGGCGGGATACTGATGTTGTACTGGTAGTTATGTAGTACAACATTTCCTTGGGTGGCTGGAAGTTCTGGAAGGAAACTTCCAAGCCACCATTGGTGCGTCCAATCCCGGACTCAACTCCCTACAAGTATGTTTGTTATATAAAGTAACATGGACATAAAGTAACATCAGCACAAGACTATACAATAAATTATGTGTATTTAAAGCCATTTCCCAATAGCAAGGACAGTCACCAGATAGTGTCCATGTACACGGCAAGTCTATACATATCAAAGGCTGCATTGAATAAATTTAGATATGTTTGAGTAGTTGTTTACATGATGAAATGTTGGGAAAGCCATGTACAGGAGTTGTTTGGCAAATAGTGTTAGTTGATCAACCAGCTGATCAAAGTTAATACTACAGTAGTTACAGACTTACAGTAGTAGCTAGGAAAGACAAATTTATATACAGTATTCAGGGGTGGAAGAACATATAGGCGAGCACTGCTCGCAGGATATGTTAGACAGCTGCAAGAAATTCGTTTGAATGAAGATTTGCTATCGAAAGTTTGAAGGAAACCTTGACACCCATGTCCCACTATGGGCGCAACAACATATGGTTGACGGACATTATTCCTTGAATTTAAAACCATTGTCAGCTAGAACACTATACGTTTATGCACATGCAGATTTAGCACAAAAATAGTCCTTTGGTCTGCAAGCCAGGGAACATTTGTCTCCAGGTTGTGCTCCCAGGAAGAAAATATTATTCTTTTTTCCTGCCCTGACAGTATTTTGCAATTTGAAAAAGCCATAATTCACATTATCTTGAGGAAGGTTTCAAAAACTTTTTGCAACTCTGTATCCCTATCTATCGCACGAGGTGCGACTAACCCCAAATATGACGGTGATTTGTTAAAGTGCGACAATGACGTAACCCCAAATATGCATGCGTATTTGGATCATTCAAAGAACAAATGTAATATATCTCTAAATATATCTTTAGTAAAGTTTCCGGATATGATGTCATTAGATGAATTGCAAAATAATTTTTCCTTATATAGTTTGCTTTTTGCTCCAAAGATTCATCTAATAACATCATATCCCAAAACTTTCGCAGTGTAAAAGTTGATCAAGAGGAAATTTTTTACTAAGAAGAAATGAATTAAAATTTAACCAGGGATACACAAAACAAATTCACGACTAATGCGAAGACATACTATTGTTCAATAAATACTAAGGGCCATCATTCCAAACAAACTAATGTAGACTAACAACTAACTACAAGACTAACAAATTCAGGCAGCGATTGTAAAGCGATATCAAATTTCCCAACTCGTCTGGGCACCGCAATATATCTTTATAGAATGACACAACCATTATACAAATAAGAATCCTGAAGAATCATATTTGGAGTTAGCGGCACTGTACTTCTTAAACAAAATACTTGCTCGTGGGTTGTTTGTTATTACCAATCGATGGAAACAATTTGTTTTTTGTAGAAAAAGTTGCTTGGACCAGGGACATATGAGATAAAGGATTTCGCTGGATTACTGGAGTCTAAACCTGGAAGTGTTCGTGGAATTTGTGAAACAAGAGCCAAGAGATTCAATTCCGTAGGAAAGGTAAACCATGTGCAGACGATTATTCCTAAACTCTTTCTTTAACCAATTTTTCAGTCAAATTTGCTTATTTGCACCCTTCGAAGGCCGGCTTTGCAGGTTTGAAATATCATCCAAGCATTTGGAAAAAAGTCGAACCCCTATTACGCGGACACCTTCGGGACATCACCAATGTGTCCTCTTAAAATGGGTGTCCGCTTAATAGGAGTTTGCAAAAGTTAATACAGCAGGGGGTAAAACCCAACAATTAATTTAGGAACAGTAGTAAATGTGTCAGCGGAGCGGACAAATTAAAGAAAGAAAAGTTTGTTTTAGGAGATTAGTTCAAGTTAATATTAATAGCGTTTATACGTATCCATAGAAATACTGCAAAACATTAAAAAAGTATGTGTCTTGTGGATTTTCTTCAAATTGATTTCTACGATTTCTTCAAATTGACTGTTTGGTGATACACATACAACTGTATCTATATATGCACAATGATTTAAAACAATTATTGGATTCGGCTTTCACACGATATCAATAATTAACAAGACCTCAGTCGATGTTATCCGCCTTAGCCTTCGGAAGATAACAATGACCTCGGTCTTCATAACTGTTGTGTACACAAGTACACAACACTAATTGGTTGATATTTGTAGTTTTGACTTTTCTTGAAAACGATGATCCGCGTTAGATGATTCCGAATTTGATCCTCGCATTTTAAAATCTTTGGATTAAAATTCAGTCTTTCAAACCTTTCATGGTTAGCTGGACAGTGGCGTGCACTTCGCGAGGGGGGGAGTTAGGTTGGCAAATATGACCACCTTTATAGCTGGGAATCTTAGTTCTTTAAACTTTTTCCTTTAATTCCATGCAATCGATAGCTTATTTTATAGCCTATACCAATGCTTTCATGTTTGAAAAATTATAGGTTCAGATATCAGAGGGGGATATTGAGTGCTCTCCCCCAGTTTTGGGGTTATCCCTTACATGATAGTACTGTATATACTAAATAAATCAAGTCATTTAGTTTGACTCGATGGCCTATGGAATTTATACTTCCAGAACATTTTTGTTTTGTCACAATGGTCACGGAAATAAATTAATTGTTTTTCCAGGCCTTATGATTACTATAGTTCTCCTCATGCAGTTAACTACTCTACACTGTCGGAAGCGCATGTCAATGTTTCGTTATATTTGTCCATAGAGTGGTGTCCCAGGCCCCGGTACCTATGGAAAAGGCGGGATACCGAATGCCGCAGTGGAGGAAAAACAGAAACAGTCCACAAGTAATGTTGGGATGTTAGAGTCAGGAAAATCAGAAAGAAAATTGCCAGAAGTGGTAGGTCTTCGTATTTTAAGCCTGCTCCTCACCACGATGCAAGCATATGCATGAGCACAAGAGGGATCAAACGTATCTTATGTACTGTCCTCACTACGACGCAACATGTAAGCATAAACATAAACATAAACATAAGAATAGAAAAGCTTTGCATTCTTTTCCTTATGCCTATGCATGTCGTTGCTTTTGCTTTATCTTGCGTTGTAGCGGAGAGATTAGGGTACAGGTGATATACATGCACGTACCCGTAAATCGAGGTACGACTTGCAACTAAGAAATCCAAGGTATTCCGGAGTAAGATACTGTAAGCGATCGGAGAACCGTAACTTTCGTTGTTGAGGACGAGCTTCGCCATAGATTTTGGAAAAATTGACGAGCATACGGGCATACATTGATAGATTTAGGTAAGATGTTGAAGTATTTTACGACTTAAACTGCCCACAAATGGTAAAAAGTAAACACCCGTTCGCGTTTGTCTCTTACGTGTAGACCATGGTTTACCGCGGGGAAGGCTGTAGAAATTACGGATAAACATGCTGACATCAGCAAAAATTGGTAGACAAAATGGCGAAACTCGTGCCCGTAAACTGGGGTATCTTAACCTCTCTTATGAGGACACGCAGTGGAAACAACACAAGCTTAAGAACATCACAGTGTTCCGATTGTTTATTATTGCGCCTATGCTTGCGTTGTATTGAGTGCAGCCAGGGCTTTAAACTAGGATATCAGCAGGGCCGTAGTTAGACGCGATAATTTGGGGGGGGGGGTATATCCATGTTCACATACCTTAAAAAGAATCGCTTTCAAAATAAATCCGTTGGGCATAACATGGATATATGAATATGCACCCCCACCCCCAATTATCGGTCTAGCTACGGCCTTGAGGATATGGCAAAACTCACTAGATGAGAGAAGTTGAGAGAAGTTTTAAAATTATACAGAAAGCTTCTTTAAATGTTGCTTAGTTTGACCAAAAATACAGTTTGACCAAAAATCAATGAAATGTCCTCTTTCACATATGAAATCTTCCAATTCGACCCAAAATTTTACATGTGAAGTAATGTGTGAAATTTTCATAAGGGCGGCAGGCGGAATGCATGCATGGTATAACCGCAATAGTATGGTGTCCAATTACTGGTGAACGATGGGATTTTAATATACTACCGTACAGCTATACTACCGAATACTGCTGAAATATACAACCGTACAGCTGTTACAATACCATGATGGAAGATATTTGTTAAAGCGTCCGATATTGCTCGCTTCTTTAATTCATGCTAGAAAAACTAGAGCTGTGCAAACTCCGGTTATTTCAGCTCCGACTGCGGCAGTCAAAACTCCGGCTCCGGAAAGGAAATTTTAAGTAGAAGCAGGCGAAAGTATTTGAATGTGATTTCAGATAATTTTGTCTGCCGGAGTTTTTGCCGGAGTTTTCCAATTCCGGCTCCATGCAGCTCTGACTCCGGCAAAATATGCCGGAGCTCCGGTACTCCGGCGCACAGCTCTAAGAAAAACGTGCAGTACTACGGGATTTAGATTTAAATTATACAGCATGCAGCCAAAAGGATCAATAAGCGATACATAATGGCGCAAATCTTGAAATAGTTTGAGAAACGAGAATAAATTCACAGTGATAGATTAAACATGCGCGGGAAATTGTGATTCTTGTTACATTTGAAGCATTTTAACACCAATTTGTTTCCCATTATACCTATATAAAAATAGCCGTCTTGCGATGTTATGATGTTGTGCTGATGTTTTCCTTATTCTTATTTTGTAAATAACATCTCTCAAAGGCTGACTGTGTGGCTTTAATTTCCGGCAAATTAAATTTCTAACATAAAAATTATAACTTGTTGTAGCTCGGAGATTTCGAAGTTTTGGTTGCCCAAAGTCTATTTTTGTCGGCATGATTTTGAGTTGTATATTTTCCCCCGGTCGTATAATAATTTTATTTTATTTTCATCAAGGGTTCACATCTATGTCCTGGCCAGTATAACTCGAAGAGCTTTGCCGACGAACTTTCAGAACGAGTTGTCAGTAAACGCGGTCCTTACGATCTTTTCACTGGATCGAGAAATAAACCAATTACGGTTGGTCACTTGGCCGTTCCGGTAAGAAAGCTGTTATTTATATGATTTAGTTAGTTTTTCAACTATTTTTTTGTCCTCCCCCCCTCCCCTTCAGCAGATAATGTTGCATGCAAGAGTCGTTTCTATACTTCGTTTCCTGCAGCATATCTGCGATACCTGTGAAGCACGTTTTCGAATCGTCAACGCTCTGCCGAAAGTCGTGGGTTTTCTTCGGGTGTTTCGGTTTCCTCCCACAGGGAAAGTTAACAGGGTGGGTTAGGATAAACACAGTTAAGAAAGTAATCACAATATAATTTAAAAAACTCATTAATAAAAAACCCTCGCACTCCGTGCTTTATCAGATATGCTGTAAAACACTCGAGCTGCGCTCTCGTGTTTTGTATCTGATAAAGCACTCCTGCTCGTATTTTAAATAGTACATAATACTTGATGTTACCTACATTAGACTTTCCAAAGTCGGCGGTTCGTGGTTCCTGGAAGCGACGGACTTTTGTCACCCGCAAGCGCACCAAATTCACCGGTACATTTTTGCTCTGGTGACGTCAGTGAATGCTCAATATTATTATGAACAAAACAATAATGAACTAGTGAAATCGACATGGCGAACGCCCACTATGTCATAATTGATTTTCGTGCCAAATTTTTCAGTAAGATTTAAAATCAGGCAAGTGACACAAGTCGCTCGCTTCCGTCTTTCTCAAGCGCTCCCTTCTTGCTACGGGCGGTCCCTAGCGAGCGACTTGGGCAAGTCTAGATGTTACCGGTCACTGGAAAGCTTCAATTTGGCAATGAGAGTGAGCTAAATAATAATGTCATGATAATAATAATTATAACAATTATTCGCCGAAGGCTAGTTGATTATCGGTGAATAAAAACCGAGACGAAGTCGAGGTTTTTATTCACGATATCACCGAGCCTGAGGTGAATAATTGCTTTAGGGTGATTGCTAGATAGTATACTTCAAAATAAGGTTTCCGTTTTTATAACGTAGAAAAAACTATCCTAACACAAAACTAAACCCTAACCCTGATACTAAACCTAACCCTAACCCCAACCTAACCCTAACCTAAACCCTAACCTAAACCCTATCTTATTTTAAAAATAGAATAAAAACGGAAATCTTATTTTGAAGTATACTATCTAGCAATTGCCATTGCTTTAGTATACTATTTCATAGGTGATTATTTGGGAAAAAATAAAAAATACACATTTCTTCGGCCGCCATTTCGAAAATCGCTTAGGTGATTATCGCGTTATAATCATCTAAACGGCAACTAATCAGCGTGAAGAATTGTCATAACACCTATGTAATTATACTAATGTAAATTATCTACTTTATTGTAGCTTCAGCCGTTTCCTTATGGTAAACGCCTTTCTTTTCAAAAATATTTGTATGCTCTCAGTCAATCAGAACTGAGTAATTTTTCGTGTATGTAAATATAATATTAAGAACACAAGGCACTATCAGGTACAAAGAAGCCAGTAATACAGTTTTGTACATTAAGATACAGGTGTTAGGTTTTACTTTTTATAATTCTTCTTTCAATTTTGTAGATTCGAACTAATCTTGGTCCTGGACAATACGATATACAGTCATTTCTACACGAATTTACGAGTAAGTACTGTATATACTGTTTATTAGGTGTTTAAGCATGAAGGATGGCAACGATTAGACCATGGCGATCAACAGTCAACAAGATGACAATATCTTATTGCGTAAATGAAATCAAAAGCTTCACGGGTACAGCCCTAGGCTTACAGAGAAAAAAAATTTTCATGACTTCGGGACCGGTCGTTATTTAAAGCTGGCGGTGGCGCCGAAGAGAAAGGTTTTTCTTTGTAAAATAAATGTCTGCTGATCCAACCATTAAAAATTCAAAATTTTTCGTAGCCAACCTCAAATATTAATTAAAAAAATATATACCCACCCCTGGGTACTAAAAAAATATATATTAAATTATCACACATGTCCTTTATCACTTTCGTAACATGAGTTTGATAACAGCTTGTGCAGTTTTCTGCAGTGTAATGTTTCATGTTATCTACACATGTACCCGCTTTGGAGACACCATTTGCCTCCTGAAAATCGGAACATGATCAGATAGTGACTCCGTTTGATTCACATATTGTATGGACATATGACTGTTGACATTGCCTTTTGGTTTTCAATATTTGAGTGAGTCATGCTTTGGAAATGACAATAATGTTTTATTACCCAATCCTTGAGTTGTTTTGTTTCTCATTTACCCAACCCTTTTCTCTTCGGTGCCCCCCCCCCCTCCCCACCATAACCAATGACTGGTCCCTTATACTGTACAATATAACGCTCGCATTTACAAGATTCGTGAGTCGTGATCGAAATTGGTGGATTTTGTTCAGCTGTTGACGTTAGGGACCGCGCCTAAATGTCCAAAGCAACTATTGCTCTCGACCATTTTTCTTGTGGTGGTCGCGTATCACGTGAAACTGCTGGCAGGTTTGGCGCTTCGTGTTCGATATAACTGAATGCTGATGGATTTTTGTAGATGGAATTTTCGAACGAAAATTTATATACAATTTTAGACCTAACCGGGATCAGCTGTGAAGAATGTAACTGCAGGCCCTTCGGCAAGAACCGAACTCCTGGTCACAGCGATGCACCTGAAATGCAGGGCACCGACACTATAGAGTCCAGTTGCCGACCTGCTTTCAATAGGTTTCCATGATTAACATTCCTAAGAAGAAGGAAAGCAATACTAGATCAAAAGTCATTAAATGTGTTTCGATGTGCCGATCAATCCTGCTCGTTATGCGTGGTAGTAGTCTCGTGGTTAGTGTGTTGTTCCTCGTGAACAACGTTCCAAAAATTCAGAGAGTTAAAGCTAAAGTCTCTCTGGTGTAATTATATGGTCCAGCGGTAGCGGCCCTCTCACTAATCGATCATTGAGGAACCTCTCCCCATGCTAAGGACGTGGCGGTGAAGTGATGTTGTGCTTCAAGTACTTTGACTTTATAGTGCGTTATACGACGCCGTGATTGCGGTGAAACTGTTACGCATGCGCGTGTCAATGTGTTAGTGCGAAACATCAAATTATAATGAGGGAATCACAGCTGGGGAACTGAAATGCCAATACGATTATTAGAGCAATTTATACATGGGGTGGGCTAGCCTGGCTTATCCTGACAAGATATTGTATACCGAAACTCTACTTCAGCCTATTTAGGAACGTCTGTAAGACATGTAAAATATGTATTTATACATGTAAGTCGCTGTAAGACATGATTAGTCAGCTCGGTAAGCCCGTCTCATGTACAGAAAACAACCGTGAAATCATTATGAGAAAAACTCATTGACAAAGTAATACAGGTATATACAGCATGAGCAGCCATGTGCCCATGTTAGTATAAAGCTTCTGAAACATAAAAATTTCAACACTCAACTAACAGCAGTTGCGTTTTAAGAAATATTAAAAAAGAAGTGATTTTAACTGAGAAAAAATTAAGGAGTAATATTGCACAATATCCTGTAACTTGTGTAAGTCAACTGGAGGGCATCTCTCCGTTCAAGGATGATGCGCAATCATCAAATGCCAATAATGACGTGTACATGTCGAATGTTGCACAGTGTTGCATGAAAATTTAAACAAAGTCAAACCCGATTCAACATCAGCCAACATAGTGTTCAAACGAGGACAACGTGTTGCATCCAACAGTGTTGGACGAGTATGTTTGCCCTTTACGTGCTTTTAACTCCAGAATACTGTAATACCATAGCCTGTTGGCTAGCATCATGGAACTTGCTGTTTCAGTCAACACTGTTTTTATATCTTTTCAAGGTGAACAAAAGAATCGTCACGGAAGATTTTTGAAATTGGAAAGATTCCCGGATCATCCGGCCAATCGAATTTACTTCAGCACGCTGAGTCAATGTCCTCGTGGCAAGGTATTTTACATGCAGTTGCACTAATATTTCATCTTAATAAATTAAGGAAATTGCTGTTTCTTTACCCCGCGCCAATTATCAAAAATACAAACAGAACTTCGACGAGAGTTGTATTTTTCAGGTAGTTGTATCTCTCTCAATCCGCAGCAGCTGCCTTTTTCGGCAGTAACATCCTGATGAAGCCAGCATGTGTGAAATAAAGATCAATGAAATAAGCTGTTTTTTCTGTAACACCCTGATGAAACCAGCGTCTTTGAAATAAAGATCAATGCAATAGGCTGTTTATTCTGCAAAACCCATGATGAAGCCAGCGTGTGTGAAACAAAGATTGAGTTGACAATAAATTCGTACAAAACTTGAAAGTCCGTGAATTTGAAAACAAAAATTCAAGGTCTTGAATGTCCTTGAATTTGTAAAGTACTTGAATCGTAAATTTTTCTTGGTTTAGTTTTTGGATATTTTCTGAAATTTTCTGACGTTCAAAACGGACATTTTGTTGAATTGATTTTGCATGTTCATATCT
The DNA here is from genome assembly GCA_902702795.2 of Paramuricea clavata. Lineage (NCBI taxonomy): Eukaryota > Metazoa > Cnidaria > Anthozoa > Malacalcyonacea > Plexauridae > Paramuricea > Paramuricea clavata. The sequence goes on from CACRXK020007387.1 coordinate 14,320, forward strand.
GACAATTAAAAGCTGTTTATTAAAGTTGCGTTTTCAACAACTCATCGTCAGATTTTAATAACCCCTTTTCTTCAGTATTTAGTCCTTGAATTTGCTAATACATGGCTTTGAATGTCCTTGAAAAGTCTTTGAATTTAACTCTTCCTTTTGACTCTTCCTTCTTCTTTGAATATGACTCTTCCTCACATGTACGAACCCTGATAAAGATTGAGTTGACAATAATTTTACTGTATCCTGTAGAGTGACGTCGGACCTGGTTCATACACTCCACGAAGTCTGAGTAAACCTCAACCAACAAGACGACCTGGCTTTGGTTCCACTGCTGGACGTTTTGATAAACACGCCAGAAAATTCTTCCTTGCAAGCAATGTATGTATTCATTTACATATATCTTTAAATTTTATGTTTGATACCTAATCACCTGGCTTAGACAATGTTAGAGAGTAAAATGATTCAAGGGAACCCGACCTTTGTAAGAAGGCATTGCGCCAGGTATTGGTTTCAATATAATTAGATTCGTGCTCAGACTTCTACTACAGCTACAGCTACAGTACTTCTGTTTCGTTTATGGTCTCTGAATGGTAGCGATACGGCAGACGAAGTCAAATCGGATCATCTTTGTTGGTGCAAATCTCCACGATGGTGTTCCAGTAGTATGACTGTGAAACATATAAAAATCACTGTAACTGACATTAAGGCGGTAGAACGCCCTGGGGCCTGTTGTATAAAAAAGTGATTAAAGTTAACTATGATTAAGTGCAAACGTCATCCAATAAGAAGCGCCTATTTGAGAGTTATCACTATTTAACTACAAAATAGTGATTAAAAAAGTCATTAAGAGTTTTATACAACCGGCCCCAGATATAAAGATTCGCCACTTGTTGGCAATTCACATGCAGGGTCTTTTTACATGAATTTACGTAATAAATTGAGATCGAGGAATAAACTAGCATGCATGGCTGGCTATTTTTTGACGCTGATTATGAAGTATGAGAAGTGCAACACCCCATTCTCATGTGTAATAATATGTCCATTCGTGTTTCCGTATAGAACCCAGTTGGACCAGGTCGTTATGAGGTCGAGAGATACCATGAAGCACAACCAGTAAATGGCAATTCAAGTGTCTTTAACTCGAAAACAGGCAAACTTGATCTGGTTCGTGACAAATACATCACGTGAGTAAATATATAGTCATTTGTACCAGCATATAATAGTACCAGGTCCGGAACTACTCGGGGGGGGGGGGGAAAAGTAATAAAAGGGGGGCCAACTTGGCCCCGGAATGCTGTAACTGCGGAACGTGTTAAATATTAAGGAATTTTCTAGGTCAAAAAAGGGCTGAAAAAGTATTTTTTAGCTCCCAAATTTTTTTGGGACGTTTGGTGGTCGGAAAAAAACGACAACCCCCCCCCCATGCTTTAGCAACCATACATAGTACTACAGTGTGGTGGCTAGAGTATGCTCAAAATAGCACGTTGGCGACTTAAACAAGCTAGCTAGTGCACCATTAGCCTGCGTAGCAGTCACTTTATTCCATTGAAGGTCATGAGGATTTTTGAACCCGCCATTTATTCAAAAACCCTCAAAACGTTCAATAAAATAAAGCGACTGCAACGCAGGCTAGGTGACCTAGGTCACCATAAGCGCGAAGACATACTACTTTTGAATAAATACCAAAGTTTCTGATTCGAACAAACTAACAAACTACTAGACTAACATACCAAAACAGGCAGAGCTAACAGACTAAAGGCCCGGTCACACTACACAACGATAACGATACGATAACTTGTATACGCGCGCTGATTGGTCAAAAATTTATCGTTATCGTCCGACTGAAAAAAAAATCGCTCAGGTGAGCGATTTTACAATCGTTATCGTTATCGTCTAACGATAATTTTATCATTTTCGTTGTTGTGTGGACACTAACACAATTTTTTTGACAATTATCGCGTGTTTACAATTTATCGTATCGTTATCGTTGTGTAGTGTGACCGGGCCTTAAGGCCTGTTTTAAAGTCCGTATAGACCGGACGCGTTCGACAACGCGACGCGAATTTTTAGTTTTTAAAAACAAATAAAACCGTCAACGGATAAAAATTTTACAAGATATGCAGACCAAATAGCTAAAGTGGTTCCGGATATTTGAAAAACATAGAAAAATATTGAAGTCATTGAAAATTGAAAATTCGCGCGTCGCGTTGCCAAATCGCGTCCGATCTGTATGGACCTTTACACGTCGAATTTCGGTCGCGTCGCATGCAATTTAAACAATAGATAATGAAGCTTAATTAATAAGGTTTGTAATGTCATTAGCGAGCTTAAAGTGCATATATGACACGAATTTTTTTATTTTCTTAAATGAAAGAACTGTTTAAGCTGTAGTGTAACTTATTTTTCAGTTTCTTGTTTTTGTGGTTTGTTCCCGAGACATTTCAATTTGTTTGATATGTAAATCTAATCATAAACTTTTTGTACCAAGACCCTTAACGGAATCCTTGAAGAAAAGTTTTCCTATAGAGGAGCTACCCTATGGAATGACATACCCGTCGAACTCACTAGAGTTCAATCTCTCGCTGAGTTTAAATCTAAAATATCTTAATATTTCTTTTATATTAGTTTCTTTGCATGTGTGGTTTGTTACTTTTGTAAATAGTTTGATACCTTTTTATTATTAATTAGTCTACTAGTATAGGTACACGTCTCCATTGAAGAGCACATAACATAACCTGTGAAATGGACCTCGTGTTTTAAATAAAGATGTCAATCAATCAATCAAATGAGAGTGAATATGTCCGCTAATTTATGACGTCACGTTGGTTGCAAGCTCTTCAAAATGGTTGAATATCACGGCTATCATCCAAGATAATATTTTCTAACTTCGCTCACTGGTAAATGTGATAAAATACTGGAGAAAAACGTGAACTGATATCTACAGTTTTTAGAGTTAAGGCTGCATTCCAGTTACGCGTTTTTCATACGTGCGTGCACGCACGTAAAAGTTGAATTCGCTTTACATCCTTCTTATGAAATAACTAAATTTATAAAAGGACAGCATTCAGTTTTATGTATGATTTAATGTGTATTTGTTAAGGTTATTTGCACTTATATGAAATTTTAAGCGAATTCAACTTTTACGTGCGTGTACGCACGTATGAAAAACGCGTAACTGGAATGCATACTAAAACTGTCTGTACCAGTGTAGGTAGTATACCAATGTGAAAATGTTGTGCTGAGTGGTTATATTACCACCTTAAAAAATAAGCAGAAACTCGACGTTTCGAGCGAAGGCCGTTCGTCAAGAGTTAGTAGAAACTATTCGACTAACTCTTGACGAAAGGCCTTCGCTCGAAACGTCGAGTTTCTGCTTATTTTTTAAGGTAGTAATATAACTGGAATGCAGCGTTTAATAGATTTATAACCAGTGTAAGTTGAGCTTGCAACCAACGTGACGTCATTCACACTCATTTACATACCAAACAAATTGAAATATCTCGTGAACAAACCATGAAAACAAGAAACTGAAAAATAAGTTATACTACAGCTTAAAGAGTTCTTTCATTTAAGAAAATAAAAAAATTCCTGTCATATGTACTTTAAGCAAGCGACGTTTTGGTCAACGCGGACGTCAGATTGCCGAGGGTGGACTGGATTAAAAACTGTGTTTGTGTTAGTTTGTGGTAATCTTCAACACATATGACAAAATATAAGAATTTTATAGTTTTTTGCTTCCTTACACGAGCGCTATGATGCAAAATGCCTCAAATATTAGTGACACTAATTTTTGGGTGACGTCCGTTGCATTTGACGCGACCAAAATTCGACGCATAAAACGGGCCTAATAAACAAACGCACAGAATCTGCTTTTGAAGTACGAGAACTGCTTTATCAGTTTCGGTCGGAACTGGAACTCCAGAAGTTTAGGGCTGGAATTCGGAGGACATCCGGTTCACCCTTATTATCTGGGCATCTCCTAACAAATTTCAGGAATCCATAATTGGATAAAAATTCTCACGAAGATAGTAAACTAAACCAAATATTTTTCTATTCAGAGAAAGAATCAGGGAAAAGGACGTGCGGCCAGAAGAACGGGTGTTCATGGTGCCCATCGATGTCATGTGATCCATATCAGCACAATTTTCAAATACAACACGAATTTTTTTTTACTTTTTAGATTTTGTAATATTTTTGTAGTGCATGCATTAATGATCAATTATTGTAAATCACGATTGAGTATCGGCAATGAATTTGAAATAAATGCAAATTGAATAATTTCAAACATGTATAGTTTTCGCGTTCATATCCGGGCGATCTCCCAACATCAAACGTCTTCAGTTTTAGGAATGTATTTTTTTTATCTATTCACATTGCGTTCATAAAGAACATGTCAACAATTATATTTGGAGTCTACTATATGCATTGGTCGGAGGAGAACATGACTTCACAAATATTAATTCCAATAATAGCTTTTTAACTTTCGCTATCGTGCTGTCTCTGTTTTAACTAGCGTTTCGAAATTTGTAGAAGATGCATAGACAGAAATTGTTTCACAATTCATTAATGGAATGTTCTTGTCAAGTCTGAAATTTGAATTCACGGACAGCTCAAACCAGGTGGAAATTTCGGCGGTCTGGAAACTCGGCTTGGCCTGAAATTCTCGTTCTGTACGTACCTACCACATAATGAGTGTCGCTGTATTTGAATTAGATTTTATCAATAGCCGACAGGCTGAGAATTTCACTCCCATCAACCGGGCTCAGAGAAAGCTAGGCCAACAAAATCTCTAAATTTATAGCAAGTATCTGACGAAATGACAAGAGACCCTGGAAGATCTTTTAATGTTTTAATAGATCCGGCTAATATACTGCCAGGTTCGTCACAGGTTTCGCCAATTACGGCGATCCCATAATTAACATTAAAAATTACAATAATTTTAACAATCGAAACAAAACTAATATAAGACAAACGTACAATGGACGTTACAGAAAACTAACAACAAGTTAAAATGCCATCAAAGGACATAGCCCTTTTACATTTAGCACACACAGATTTCCAAGATCGCGGATCGTCACAATCATAACGCGCGTTTTTGTAAAATGATTTTAGTCCAGATTTGAAAGCATGTAAACCAGTATCTATCTCTATTACGGGGGTAATGCACTACTTAAAAGTTCCACGTTTTACATGCATGCTCTAATAAAATATGAAGTCTGGCATGTTACAGTTTTGGCAAAGGGAATTACAAATTAATTCAGTTTTCGTCTGGCTATTCCGGATAGAAAAGGTTAGCTTACTATCTAAAAACTGTACTTGAGACTACGAGTCATGCATGGTGTTGGAAAAACTTGTTAAATCTCGTTACCTCACGCTGGTCCTGGTAAAGCTAATCCTGGCTTTACGATATTATCTTCTAGAGCAAATCTTCTTGGGCCCGCTGTAATTGGCAATACGCTGTTGTTGTTGTTGTTATTGTAATTTAAATATTTAATGCGGGCAAAGTTAACAAATAAATATATTAAATAAATAAAAGCATTAATTTAGCGTAATTTTGCCATATACTTGTGAAAGCGCAAGCAAGCTTAGTAAGCGCTGAAGTACTTATGACGTATAACAGTGTATTGTTTGATGACGCCACACAAATTAACGGACAACCGTTTCAAGCGCGGGCGTGCAATTGTGTGCTTGCGCGACTTGTGGCACTTCACAGTATAGAATTCACGTTGTTTTCAGCGTTCGAGAACGAATAAGAATTAAGATGGCCAGCTCACCTCGCCAACTGAAAAATACTTCACCAGATGGCAATGAGTGTACACAATTACTTCAACTTTTAGCGAGAAATCCTTCCGCAGCCTTGAAGGTGTTCAAGTTTACCTCGCCGAGCGATGAAAAACCTGCGCAAAGTTACAAAGGACGTCGACCAAAATGTTCTAGAATCAACTGCGAATCAAGTCTTCATTCGCCACCCGAGGCACAGTGCAGTAAAGTACGCATTTATTGTTTACCACAAAAGTTTAACAGTTCACGTACGATTCTGGAAACTTTGCAAAAACCAAAGAAAACAAACAACGCAATTTCGTTGAGCAAGGAGGAGATTGAACTGAAATCGAAATGTGTTGATGATTTGGGAAACTTTAATTTCGACGCAATACTTCCCGCTGTTTACTGGAAGGGTGAACAAAATTGCGCAGAAATGAATTATATCAGACAAGATATTGCAAGTTGAAGTTGTAAGGATTTTTTGATAAATCAAGGAATATAGGAAACTTAAAACGATGATGTGGTAGGAAAATTTGTAATATCTATTTTAGTATTTAGCGCTAGTATTTTTATTAAATTACAATATAGACCTGATTAAATAATATATGGAATAGAAATAAAGACAACGAATTTTAAATAATTTATTGACAATTGCTATAAAAATATTTTTGCGCGTAGATTTTGTAATGTCTTAAAAAGTAGGAGTGTATCATGCGGTTTCAGTCAGCTGGCCGGGACGCTTATATTAGAGAGGTGCACCGCTAGCTACCGTGACCAATCAGATGCTTTCAATCTACGTGAGATTTAAATAAATAGAAATAAATATATTTTTCTTCGTACCAGCAAATGCAAAAATAAAAATTTCCTGTGTAAGTTAAATATGAAACTTCCTGCATGTGTAGATTTCAGGGAATATATATGCTGTCTAGTCCATGTTATAATTATTAATTTTATGTTAATAAATTGGAATACTTAATATCAAACTTTCTCTTAGCTTTATTAAGGCTTACAGTACGTCTACTGTAAGTGGGGCCGGCGCCACTCAGACAACTCTAACCAATCACATTGATTAAATGATTTAATGAGATTCGGCTAATATAGCGCCAGGGAGTTCGCCACAGGTTTCCCCAATTACGGCGACCCCATAATTAACTTTACATTTACAATACTTTTAACAGTCGAAACAAACTAATTTAAGACAAAGTACAATCGGTGCAAGAGACAACTAACAACAACTTAAAACACCATCAGGGGACCTAGACCTTTTATATTTAACGCACACAGATTTCCAAGTTCGCGGATCGTCATAATTATAAATATTGGATAGCGCGTTTTTGTACTACGTCTTTAGTCCAGATTTGAAAGCTTCCAGCCCAATATCTCTATTAACGGAGGTCACTATTTAAAACGTTCGACGTTTTGCACGCTCTAATGAGATATGAAGACTGGTATGTTACAGTTTTAGCAAAGGGTATTACAAATCTAATCACGTTTTCGTTGGTTTCACGTCTGGTTTTTCCAGATTCCGCTATTATTGGTAGAGCACTCTCGTCAACATAGGTATAGTTGTTAATTAACTTATAGAGTAAAACCATGTCCAAATATTCATGCCAATAAGTTATTGGTATAGTAACTCCAGTTGATGTAATCTAGTTATGTACGAGACATTGGTGGTAAACCCAAGATTTAAGATGTATTTCGTTGCTCTTCATTGCAGAACAAAAACAAAGAAATCCAATCAAACTACGACTCGCCAATCAAAATAAAGCATGGAATGCTGATTCAGCCAATGCGCTGCTTATTGATTTTTTAATTTTTGTCCTGAAATGTGATTGGTTAGTGTTGTGTGAATGGCCCCACGTATACAGTAGACACACTGTAACATTTTTTTAGTAAAAACGACGTTTCAGAGCTTACTTAACTCTTAAGCCTTATTCTTAGTAGTTAATAACATAAAAAGTCTATTAAACAGAAATAATTAAAATTCCTAAAATATGAAATAAATAAAATAGCTGTAATCAGTGTACGAGGTGGACATGCAGTAACTATAAGCCTTTTTTCTACAGAACTTAGTACTTACTAGTGTAAAAACAAAATCTCCTGTTGTTATATCTTGATTTCATATCAAAATCTGCTGCACTTTTCATTGCCTTTCTCGCTGGAACTTTCCAGTTTTGCAATTCTTGATCCAAATTGGATTGCTCTTTTGGGTAACTCACTTGAACCTGTCAGTCCTAGAGATTTGGCCACTTGACGTAAAATAATTTTCTCTCCGATTCCACGCGGTAGACGAGGGTCACACTAAAGACAGAAACACTTGTATAGGCAACAAAGCATATAAGAAAGCTTCGGACTGATAGGGATACAACTACCTGAAAAATACAAGGAGAATTTCAAGGAGGAGTTCTCTTTGTATTTTTGAGGTACAGTAATTGTATCGCTATCGATCCGAAGCTTTCTTATCATTGGCACAACCTACACTGGCACAGACTGTTCGAGATTATATGACAAAGCATATAGCAGCATTGGTCGTTTGGAAATGATGCTATTTTGGTCAATTTAAAAACATATTACCATTTACCAGAACCACGGATGCTTCTTCTCGCCCGAAGAAACATGTCTCATTTTCGTATCAAAACATTCAAAAAAGCGACACTGCATTCCTATACGCCTATTACAGCTAAACTATTATTAACTAATGCAGCATAATTTGCCGCTGACTAATCACACAGGGGCGGATCCAGACCGATGCCAACGATGCGAATGCATCGGTCAAAATTGAGAAATCATGTTGCTTGAAATAATATGTCGTCAATACTTAGTCAAGCACTCAGTAATAGAATATCTTTGAATCTCTCCAGCTATCAAAC
>CACRXK020007388.1:0-22942 GCA_902702795.2 Paramuricea clavata
GTATTTTTTCTAAATTATATAATGAGATATTTGAGTAATTTGATTCGTTTGACTCACCCAAGGTTATCGACGATTGGTCATCTATACTTGGCTGTATTTCAGTATTAGCTACAGGCTCCCACACGGCGTTGTCCTAATGTTTCCTATTATAAATAAAATCAGTAAAATTGCGTGCCATCTTGATTGTTCCCACTTTATTTAGATGGATTCTGCTTTGGTTTAAATCCTCGGGTGTGATGTTCGTGTGATCGATATATTTCCAATGTTTCTGAATGCAGGTTTGTTTGAGGACTTTATTAACATCGCTGACTTTGCGTGTTAGAAACTCGTCATCAGATCGTGTTATTAAGCTCGAGATTGCCACCTCCGTCTCTGGTATGCATTTTTTTACTGATTCGCCCAATTTAATAATCTCTTCCGCACAGCGCTCCGAGTTTTCACGACTTTTCAGGCAATTTGTGCCGACATGGATAATAAGCTTATCGGGTTTCTTTCTTAATATCGGTTTTATATAATCTGACATATCTAACGTGGTACTTCTGGGGAAGGCAGATACTTGAATTTTTGTGCTTTTCGTTGACATCTTATAACCGTTGACATGTTTAACCATGGAGTCACCCGCCACTATTACTCTTGTTGGCTTAGTGCCTGGGTGGCACTAAGCCAACAAGAGTAATAAGTCGAGGGAAGTCACTCCTTTCGTAATTGCGCTAAAGGTACCTTTATCTTCACCACATCATTGATCTTCACACTCCATACTATACTTTCCAGCCCTGTAGCTTTAAAAGCTTCTGCATGCGGGGGAGAGGACATAGTGTCTAACATACTGTACTTGGATGCACCTATATTTTTAAACTAGTTGCATGTTCGTTGTATTCCATTACAGGAGTAAAAGTTTGACTCTTTCCAATGTTTCAAACCCTTGTCATGTATGTTTGGGATTGGGCACAAAACTCTTTACGGAGGAAATTACTGACGTTATCAATGCTAACTTTACTTGGCTTTTCAGTGGACAAAAGGTCCATGCAGTTTCAGTAGACAATTGGTCCATGCAAATGACAAATGAGCAACATAAAGTACAGATTTAAAAATTTTAAACTGAAAAATTGATGCAATTTACTGAAATTGTTACTGTTCTCTTTGAGGTCGTTCCACAAATAACAGCAGTCTCATTGGTGACCTATTGCAACCACAAGGTTCCACTGCTGTATTTGTAAATAGTAATGACCGATTCAAACTTTCTATATGTGTAAGATCAACATCAGCCATGGATTTGGTACTACGACATATTAGACAATTAGAAGGTAGTACTTACATTATAACAATTACACTACCGGTACTGGGAGCAAATGAGGAGCCTCCTCCAGAACTTGGTTGAACCTTTTGAGGACGAAGAAGAGGGGACTTTATCTCCAGTGTCTAGATGTGTAAATAAGATTAAAAAATAGGTACGCAGTGCGTATATGTTGCATGCCCTCTTTCCTCCACAGAGGCTTTTTCCTTTCCTTTCCTTCACCCTTTTCCAACCGCCCAGTGGCTCCGCCTGTGTTCCAAGATCCATCATGTAAAGTGTAGTGAAATGTATCTCATCGTGATAAATCATATGACAACTAACGCACAGAATGGATACTGGACCAGAAGTGTCACTCACTCAGACAATATTTTGTCCGAAATTTTACGAGTGCTGACGTAAAAATACGCCATCATATGACGCCATCATATGACGCCATCCTTGAGTGCACACAGAAGTTTTTCATAGGACAAACATAGGTACAAAGTGCCGTGTGCACTCCAAGATGGCATAACACGTAAAAAATTTCGGACGTTTTTCCCAAGCCAAATCACATAGGAGTGTCCCTTCTGATCTGGTATCTATTCTGTGACTAAAGCCTCTGTGGAGGAGAGAGTTGTATTCAGGCCGATTTCCATTCAGTGCAAGATATCGCAAGATCAACTTTTCGCGATCACTTTCTTTTCAAACGCGTTCAGTCAACCTGATCCGTTGCGTTTGATTGCTTGTATTTCAAAAGAAAGTAATCGCAAAATGTCGACCGCACGACATTTTGCACTAAGTGAAAATCCGCCTTTATGGTCCGCAAGCGCTTATAAATTTTGGTACAACTGGCCTGAAGCTTAACATATTGATTCAATAAGTTTAATATCAATATATTTATTGAAAAATAGCTATTATGTCAAAATAACAAACTTTTCGCGACTGTTCATCTGTAGTTGCAAGGGACGGTGTAGCAGTCTCAATACTCCCCCGGTCACAGTACTCCTCTATGACTATGCGCATGCGCGCGTCAGCGGTTTTGCATAACAACATTTCGGCGTGATCCGAGTTATCGCCTTTCTCTCGCTGACTGTCGCTACTGCACAAACACACAATCGTTCCAAAATTTTGAGTGAATTTGTTGTCTCAAACCTTTAAAATGGTTCCAAAGCAAGAACCTGCCGTTGAGGCGAATTTGACATATAGAAAAAGTCGAGCGAATTGTCCACTACCTGCGACATGGGAACATCGAGATGGTTTGACAAAAAAACCAACGAGTAATTCGTGGCCCAGCAAAAAACTATATTTTTGATGAAACAAGTAATGTATTTTATAATAATTATCTTAATATTATTCTCTAGTCTGTCTTATGCAACGCTCACGACCATTTTATTCACCTCTTGCCAGCGTGAGATGCACGTTTGTTTGCATGACAGATGACTTGACTTTTGCATATATCAGGTGGCAGTGGTAATTTTCATATGTAAAAGGAAATAAATCTCAGATATTACAGCTACAATTCCTAGATGTTGCAGCCAAAATTTATGCAGATATCACATGTTTGGCATTTCATATAAAACATTATTTAATACAGAGTGACTGGGGAAATTTTTTGAAATACAAAAATAAAATGCTAAACAAATCTGGAAGTTTTAACCATACCCAATGCATATAGTTTCATGTTGGAAAAAATTGTTTCAACTTGGCATGCGATTCTCTGAGCAATGAAACATGGAACGATACAGTGTAGAAATGCTATTACACTGTGTAACTTGTCATGCAATATTGTTGCAAAATATGTTGTAGGTGAAATTCCAAAGTGCATAAATATTACAATCAGCAATTAAGTCTTGTTGTAGCAATGGTTACATAAAGTAGAATCATATACTTGTCACAATTCCAGCAACACATTTCGAAGCAGTGTGACTGCAACGCACTAGTCAGTGCTCTTACAACTTTTCATTTTTTTTTCTGTGTTGGTGTTGTGTACTCAGGTAAATATGATATTTGTGATGTTACTCTGAGTGTATATCCACACCGAGCGAGCTTGAAAAATATGCCCGGCCACGGTGGGAATCGAACCTACGACCTTTGGAATACTAGCTCAATGCTCTGCCGACTGAGCTACGCGGTCACGACGGTTCGATTGGGCTAGTATTCCAAAGGTCGGGCTAGTATTGATATGGGCTAGTATTACAAAGGTCGTAGGTTTCGATTCCCACCGTGGCTTCGATTCCCACCGTGGCCGGGCATATTTTTCAAGCTTGCCCGGTGTGGACATACACTCAGAGTAACATCACAAATATAACTTTTCATTAGCTCTTTTATTAGTAAGTAATTTCGGTACTTTCTAGATAATGAGCTGTATTACACTGGCGGAAAGGAAGGAATCCGCAGAAAGGTTGTCCTTACCATAGAAGAAATTAGGGAGATTCTTCATCATCATCATAGCGAAGCTACAGTATGGGAGGCCATAGTGGTGTGAATGCCACTCTTAATAAAATTTCCAACTATTATTGTTGGAATGGCATGAAAGAAGATGTCCAAGAATATGTAAGTTTATAGAAATACTATTAGTTAATGGGTTGCAATAACAAAATTTAGTATAATTACATAGGTGATTATTGAAAATTCTCCACGCTGATTGGTTGCCGTTGAGGTGATTATCACGCGATAATCACCTAAGCGATTTTTAAAATGGCGGCCGAAGCCTTTTTGTCAATTAAATGACGAAGAAATGTGTATTTTCTTATTTTTCCAAATAATCACCTATGAAATTATACTAAAACAATTATTCGCCTCAGGCTCGGTGATTATCGTGAATAAAAACCTCGACTTCGTCTCGGTTTTTATTCACCGATAATCACCTCGCCTTCGGCGAATAATTGTTAAGTATTAATCCATATTACTTGTCAGGAGATAATCGTTCTAAGAAATTACAGGCGTGCTTTTACTAAACAGTGGATATTTCTAATATAGATCACATCATGTCATCAATTCCAGATTTATAGCAAGCTAAAAACACAAGCGCTAGAGCTTATCCCGATAAAAGTGAATGAGGCATTGGAGTTAGTTGGAATAGATTTGATTGGTGAGTACAAGCAGGAGTTAAAATGAAATTCTTTTTTATACAGTGTAGCTTAGTTTCTTCCATTATCCAGTAATGCCTCATTAATTAAAATGTTTCATTATGCTTTCAAGGGCCACTGCCAACAACTGCAGAAGGTTACAAGTATGTATGCACCTTCAGAGACCATTATACAAAATTTGTGGATTTTTTTCCCATCAAAAGCAAAGCTGCAGATGGTGTTGCAAAATGCATAAAGAAATTTACGTGCAGGAAACTTATGGAACAATTTACTATTGATTGGGTTGTGAACTATTGTGTACTAAGGAAGAGGTTATTTGGCTGGCTCAGAGTGACAAAACGTAACGACAAAGCAACGGTTTACGAACACCAACTCTATTCCAAACATTAACTCTAACCTTATCCTACTCCAAGTTTGATTCTAAACCAATCTTGAAGAAAACATGTTTGACGAAATGTCATTCTGAGGTCAGCGAATTAACTTCTTCTGTGTACTAAAGGGTGTGAAAATATGAAAATTACATCTAGCAAGAATTTGGGTTTTTTCATTATCTTTATGTGGGGTGCACCTGCACCGCTGCTGTCGGGCCAGGGGAGAGAATTTGTAGCAAAAGTGAATGATGAAGTCTGCAGAGAATTTGGCATCAAACAATCAGTGACCAATGCCTATCATCCTCAAACAAATGGCTTGGACGAAAGAACAAACCAAACATTGAAGCAAAGTTTATCTAAACTTGTGAATGAGCATCAGAATAATTGGTGTGACTTTCTGGATAAAGTTGCTTATTCCATTAGAACGCAGAAGCAAGCTTCGACAAAATACACACTATATTTTATTTGATGTTTGATTGAAATCCAAATTCAGCTCAAATGGTATTTAAAATATAATACATTATAACTGTATATGTTTCATACTTGAATAACTTAATTGAATAGTAGGCGCCCTACATTCATTTTTGTTTTGCTTTTAAATTGGCACCTTTTAAAAGTTAGGAGACTCTGCGGTCTGCCGAAAGTTATTTTGACAACATCTAAATGAAGTTCATTCACTTCATGTAATAACAATTAAATAAAACAAAAAGTGCAAACAATACTTAGCTGGCATTGCCGTATTAAAACGAATTTACGGCTGTACACACGCTACCGTTTCAGAGAGATAAAGATATTTAGCCTCTCTTTTTTCCTCAGCTAGTGTAAAATAACACCCTTTTTATAAATGGTGCAACATGTTTTGTACTCATGCAAAATTGTAATTGCTTATAGATTACAGTTGTGGAGGGTAATTCATCTGCTCCTGAAAGAACAGAAGACCTGCTGGACCACGAAACTGGTGAAAGGATAGCAAAATCTGAAGCCACTCGCCAGCAAGTATGTACAATTAGAAGAATTAGCCCTTTAGTGCACAATGGTAAAAATACATTTATTTACAATTGTTGTACCTTTTGTGTAGGTTCTGAGCAATGTCGAACTCGCTCAAGAAAAACAGAAAATACAGTATGAAAAGAGAAAGGCGAAGGGAGTGAAAACTTTTGAAATTAAAGTTGGTGACACAGTTTATAAACGACAGATGAAAAACGTATCCAGGAAAGGTGGAAAGATGGAACCTGGTTGGATGTGCCCATATAGGTACTAAAATAAATTAACCATTATAATGCAAGACCCTTCCCTCCAGGTGATCTGACGGTGAGCAAAAGGACTGGGATTAGCAACAGAATAGAAATCCAGTTTCTTACCTTTAATCATGTGTCACGCCCTAAATGATATATCATGCATCATCACTGAAAGCTTCCTAACCCCAAAATAGTTACCGTATCTTAAGTCACTCACAGTGAGGCTGAGTAATTTCATTCAGGAAATTAACTACTTTTATCACTGTTTAAGGGTCACAGAAATTGACAACATGCAAAGGGCAACCCTTGTTCCCTTTAAGGATGATAAGGATGATCCCTTTAACGATATCAGCAACACTGCTGCCCCAGCAAAGGGTAACAGCAAAAAAGTTAAAAGAGGTCGCAAACCCAATGGTGTGTGGAAATGCACAGCAAATGGAAATCCTGAAGAGTTGGTATTAACCATAATGGAAGAAGACTACTGGCTTACCGATGAACATATTGACCATGCACAATGGTTATTGTCAAAACAATTCCCAGACTCAAAAGGGCTACATTCAGTTTTGGCCTTGGAAAGCAAACCCCCTAAAGTCCAGAAAGGTGACAAAGACTTTGTTCAAATACTACATGTTGGAGGAAATCACTGGTTAAAGTCTTCGATTCTCTTCGTCAAAAACTTTCAAAGAAAGAGAAACAAAATTTTGTTCATGCTTAGCAGAGCTGCTCAACACCAGCTCATCAAATATGGTCATTGAGTGGCCATCAATGCAAAGACAAAGAGGTGAATCCGATTGTGGCCTTTTTTGTGGCAGTTGCAACTAGTCTTCTCAACGGAGAAGACCCAGGTTCCAAGAGCTATGACCACAGTGTCATGAGAGGACATTTGGCTGTTTGCTTCCACTGCGAAGAATTGGCTGTATTCCCAGCATCATCATCAAAATGTGTGAATAATGATAAAAAGGAAGAAACTATTGAGGTACAGTATTCTGCCATTGCAGAATGCCATTCAAAAATGGTGATTTCATGATTGAATGCTCTGTTTGTTTGGAATGGTTTCACCGATCTTGTGACAAGGTCCCACGAACTGTCACTGACAAAACTTTATTCCATTGTATGAACTGTAAATAGTTTGTTAATCAGTATAATTGTAAATAAGAGTGTAGATAAAATATGTAGTAATTAAAGTAAATTCACAGATCACAATGAAATTGATAAATAGAATCAATGAAATTTTGCCTTGTTCTTCTTGAATTTTGTATAGTACCTGTACCCCAGACTGAGGAGCATTTACACCAGTCTCGATACTCCCCAGTCTGAGTTTTCATTTAAAAGTAACAAGAGATGCTGGAGACTGGGAGCAATTAGACCAGTCTGACAGGAATTCAGACCAATCGCATCTCCTGTTATAATTTTTTAAATGAGATAATTCAGACTGGGGAGCATCGAGACTGGTCTGAATGCTCCCCAGTCTGGGGTATCTCCTGTTATAATTTTTAAAATGAGTTAATTCAGACTGGGGAGTATCGAGACTGGTCTGAATGCTCCCCAGTCTGGGGCATTTCCTGTTATAATTTTTATGAGAACTCAGACTGGGGAGTATCGAGACTGGTCTGAATGCTCCTCAGGGGCAGAGTTATCTCTTTTAAAAAATTATATCAGGAGATACCTCAGACTGGGGAGCATTCAGACCAGTCTCGATACTCCCCAGTATTCTTGCGATTTATGGCCTTTGTCTTTGAAAGTCAAGCGAAATTGTATTATTTAATTGTTGACAAATCGCTCAAATTATGTACGAGTCAAATCCAACCGCGATCAGCCCCCCCCGGGAAACCGCGGGGCATTTGACCTAACATTACCCCCGTATAGGCGGGAATTTGACGGCCCGGTCGGGCATTTGACCACTTGACAACTTGCTCAGCGGTTTTCCCTGAAAATATGTGTGCATTCTAGCGCTTCACAAGTTTTCTATTTTGCGTCTTTTCGATAGTTTAAACAAAAAGAACTGACTGGCCTATTTTTCGTTCTTTTTAATCTTGAAATAGTTGTTAAATTTAATTTTAGCCAAAATTCCAGAACCAGGACTACCTCTATAGCAGGGCATTTGACTGTGGTTTCTGCCTGTTCGGGCGGGCATTTGACCAATTATTTTTTCAAAAGTCAAATTCCACTGGGGTTTCCGGGGGGGGGGGGCTAATTGCGGTTGGATTTGACTCGTACATTATAAAAAATAGGTACGCACTGCGTACATGTGGCTAGCCTTTGGGATTTAAATAGGTACGCTAAAGCGCACATGCATTTGCGTACGGTGTTAGTGGATTAGTATTTATAAGATTATAGTTCTCTTAAGTTGACTGATGTCATCTATTTGAGGACATTTGTCAATCCATTCAATCGGACATTGTGTTGCAACGTGCTGGTAGTCATGTGTTGTTAATGATGTAGAATGCTCACGATTCAAATAGTCCGTATATTATGAAGCGTATGATTTGAGCAGTTGAGTAAAGGGAAAGAAAAGACTGATCCCAAAACGTTTTTGCTTTAGGTAGTATCTGCACTCTCCTCCGCAGAGGAGTAGGGATGGCAGATTTCGTAGCGCTCTATGGTGAGAAAAGTAGGTTGCAGACATGTTTCCGTCGTTTTGTTGCTGCACTAGCGCTTGAGACTTTTATTAAAAATATTATACTAATTCTTAAAAATAGTAGCTTAAATTATAGCTTTCTTAGCATTTCCATTGCCCTCAAAAGTTCAATACCTTGGTATTAACAAGGTATTAATGTAACGCAATGTCATTTATTCTTTCTACTTGGGATACAGTACATTCATCATTCATTTCAGGATAGTAGGTGTTAGTTCATATGTCCAAAATTGTGATGAATACATCTTCTGTTATTAATTGAAAAGCGTCCTGAAATATGTGCACCTTTAAAGGTGCATAAGATTCCTTGTGAATTTTCAACTTCCGTGGTCTTCCATACACTACAGCTTTTGCTCCTGATCTGAAATAATTAATTGGTCACTGACAGATGGAAATCTTGTTTATTTATACAGTTTCATTTTCCAATATTTACTTTTCAGCATTATCCAATAGTAGACACCACTTGATACATTATCAGTTGACCAACCATTAGAATATTTCCATACAGCATATCATCCAGTTGTGTCAATTTAAAGGTCAGACTTTTCCTTATTTACAAATGAGACAGGTAAAATATTCCTTCAACCAGTAACATCTTCACAGTGATGTAGAGTATATAGTAAACAGTCTAGCATGATTCGCCAGGTGGAATTAAATGGTGGTAGAGATAGTTAGTTTTACCGATTATTATTTTGAGTTGTTGTTCCATCTACAATATTTAAAAAAGTAATATTACTCTACTGGAAATATGTTATATTCTATGGCCTGTTCTCCACTTTAGCCATATTGTAACATACCATATTGTTTCCTTTTAGTCAAATGTCATTAGTTCTGCATTAGTTCTGCAGTTAGTTCCCAAAAGCCAAAGCAATACGCTACAGTATGTTTCTCTACTCGCAAGCCATATTAGCATGTGAATGTGAGGTGAACCTCGCTTGCATGTACAATATATAAATTGTTGCCATAAACTAAAATCTGGTTCATAGTGGATGTGTCTCAAATATTAACTGACTTAATTTCATTATAAACAATGGAACATACTGACATGGCAACACATTGTTTTCCAGCATTAGATCTAATTAATAAAACGTTAATTGATCACCTTGGTGAAAGTCGGCATGAACTGTATAAGTACGGTCAAATATTTCATTAATATTTCTTTGAAAGTCTTAATAGCAATGGTACATGAACATGATAATAACATAGCATCTGCGCATACCACATGCACACTTCATTATATTTTTCTGTTTTAGTCACTAGATTTTTAAGACATGGCAAGTAAAATACTTTTGAACAGAACATCATCAACATTTGATTCCAGAATGTAAATTCCTTGTGTAAATTTATGGTGTGAACCAATTCTTGAACGATTGATCTCAATCGCTACACTCATATTTTTCAGTCAAATTCAACAGTCAATGTTGTGTTGTGTTGTGGTTTGTAAATCGTTCACCTGCTAATTCACAGATCAGTTTGTAGCATAAGAATCCCCAAACTGGGTTTGCTCTTTACTATATACCTGCACAAATATGGCAAGGTTGGTTTTGTTTAACTGCACAATGGCAAGTTTGATTTGATTTTATATATCAGTTTCTATTATAGCTTCTATTTGATACGTGGACCTCTCGTGAGCGCCTGATCTAAGATCAGTGAAAGCAACAATGGCTTCGTTCAACTTTTTGAATGTGTGCAAAAATATGGAGCCTGATCAAATATTTTTGACCAGAGCAGACCAAAATTGCGATGTTTTTAGTATTATGAATCAAAATTTTCAACAACAAATGACTAGAGATGGAAAATAATTGGCTTACCTGTATTTGTGATAAAATATTGATGTTTTATTCCCAAGTAAAATGTCATAAACATAAACTTTCTAGACGTCGCCTCATGGCAATAAGGAATGAATGACGACAGTTTCCGAAGTAAAGTCGTCACAACTCTTACACAACTCTTTCCGTCACAACTCTTACAGCTTTAGCGTTTACATAATGGCTAGCCCGCGAACGGGCTAGCCACAAAAATGCAGTACGTTTGGTTAATCCTTGACAACTTTGGTATCGTTGTTTTTTTTCTTTTTCGGCCGTATACCAGTGGATTCGTCTCACTTCTCTCTTCATTTTGAGAATATTTTGAGCCCAAAAGCCCCAAAATATTTTAGTTTGGACGTTTTAAACTGGCGGCGACAGAAGAATGTAGCGTACTATAAAATATAATATAACTTTACTTGTGGGCATAAACGCCGGAAGTTTTATGTGTAGGGTACCGCATTTTTGTGTGTTAAGCTTTCGCTCTCGTATTCGACTTTTCCGCTTAGCTCGTGGCCAGGCTTAGATCTTAATTGAAATAGCTGTGTACTGTACCTGGTATTGTATACAGTGATGTGCGTATTTGTATAGCCCCAACGAGTCCACAGAGCATCTTGTTGATAAATAAATATCAGTGCGAGCACAACGGCACCAAAATAATAACAAATAACAGAATAGAAGCTAAATTTAAAACGTATTTCAACCACATTTCAGTAGATTGTAGTAACGAGGTTTCAGTTGAGTGATTTCAACGGAAACCTGATTGATTTATGCAGGAAAGTATTTAGTTCTCTGCTATCGGTCTATATAGTTTTCACATAAGGTTTTGTCTTCTGACTTATATATTAGAGTCACGTTGGCAAATTTCCAATCATCTGGAAATATTCCTGTTCTAAAACGGAGGTTAAACACTTCTTTAAGTGATTCACTTATTGTATCGCCCGTCTGCTTTATTAGCTTAGTTGAGATTTTATCTAGACCTGTAGATTCTACATTTGCATATTTTGTACTTCTCCTTTCAGATCATAACTTGATATGATGTGAAAGTGGAATACATTTGTGACTTGATTTATTATATGAGAAAGGATCAGCTAGGACTAGTGCCATTGTCAGCAATGTTATTTGCTAATTTGGAACCTACAGAAGTGAATCTCGCGTTACACTTTTTCACGTCCACACTATTACCCCATAACTGTGTTAAAAGCGGCTTTCTGATTGGTTTAGAGCAGGTGAGCTTGTCGTCGAGCTCACCTGCTTTTTGCCGAACTCACCTGCTTTTCGCCCGAACTCACCCGCTAAACTGCTTACGTTGCAATAACAATAACAAATATGGCGGACAAGATTTAATAGCCGATAAACCTAAACTTTAAAGAACTTTTTTCGGTGACTAACATACTGAGACTGAAGAAAAACCAAAGAAAAAATGCAGCAAAGGTAATGTAGACGTAGATAAAGAAGTATTTTCTTCCCAGTGATTTTTTTGGCCGGGAAAATGTTCACAAAACATCGACGAATATATCGCGAAGAGCTACAAATGTGTGTATGGCTCGGTGTATGGGATAAAAACCAAACGTACTTGCAGGTTCGGTGAGTCCGGGATTGGACGCACCTCGGGTGGCTGGAAGTTTCCCGAACTCACCTCGCTTCGCTCGGTAAGTTCGGGAAACTTCCAGCCACCCTCGGTTCGTCCAATCCCGGACTCACCTCCCTGCAAGTACGTTTGTTATAAAGTCCATTAACAACTGTAGCTTTGGATTTCCTGTTAAGCCGATTATTTAATGTATTTGAACCTACTTTACTATTTTCACTGTTTTGTCGTTTAGTGTTGTTTTGTTAAGTTTTCTTTTGTTAAGTTTATTTCTACAACCCTTATAAGCTTCGTGGTAATTAGAGAAGTAAAATTTTTTTGTTTTAAGTAGAAGTTATGATCCGCAAGGTTTTTATTTCGTTTGTCATCCAAGGACAGCGCTCACTTCCCGAATCCGAAGTGGAGCATGCCCGTCATGCATATTTGCAATATGAAGAAAAATATTTTTCCATATCTCTCACGCATAATTTGGGTCGGCATGATTATAGAGGTTGTTATAGTGTCCTTGAAATACCATTTTTAAAGGATTGGTGTCACACCAGGTATTCGCGGGCTCAAACTCCAGCGGCGGCCAGTTTTCGGAACGAATAGATCAGATGATCTGGAAAGCGTTTACAATCCGTCACATAGTTAAACCATCCTTTTATATTACTTTCTTTTTTTGTGTGATTTTTATCAGAAGAGTACCAAACAAGGTATTTTTAAAAAATGTAGAAACAAAATTGAGCAAAGGCCCTTCCTTACTTGTATGAAATAGGAGCTTGGTTTTCAAACATGATTTCTCGGTTCAACTGCAAACCTACAAATTCTCGTGCGTTGCAGGCATAATTTGTGCATAGCTCAAATGGCTTAGTTTGCAATTAGGCTCTTCGAAAATGAATATGTTTTTTAATATGTTGGAATTTTAATTTCAATTTCTTCCGATCACGCAAGTATTTACGCGGAAGATATTCGAAGGAGGAAAAATGAAAAGAGTTATTTTAAGAAAAATTGTGTCGGTCCTCGGGAACCGAATCACAAAATGCTATAATTAATAATGCTTCAATACTTGTTAATTTTGTATTCCATACTTTTATACTCAATGGACAATGCCAATGGGGGGGAAGTTGAAAATTGCACATCTACTTTTGAAATCCAAGTAATTGTATAAAAATCAACTTATTGTATTTATACCCCGTCGCCTGCATATGGGACCTTTTTATATATGTTTGCTATACGTACAGTACAATTCTAGCCGGCCTACAATCAAGGCCTACATTTGTTTGTATATTTGTCATTTGATTGACCGATAAGGCGATAAAGGTTTATATTATCACGCTAAAAATTTTTCTTCCATCGGCATATCGCGGTGGTTATTGTAACTATTGGTATTGTAAAGACTTGTTTTTTTAACTAATGCATGCATGCATAAACGTATAACTACAGTATATGTTTTTTTACAATCAAAGTGTTTAATTTCGTTATAAAGTGCACTTAGTGAAAAAAGGTACTTTTCTCTACCGATGCAGTATTGAAACAATTATTCATTGACATTGTCATTCGGATTAAAAATAATTGAATAGGTTAGGTAATTCTTATATATAGATCTTGTTTATGGTATTTGGGTCTATACTACCACATCAGCTAAGGCTAAGCTATAAATTTACTATCGTGTTTATTAATTTATAGAAGAAATACGTTTAGTTTCATTGTTGTTATCAACTCATAGTCAGTAGCACATTTGCCAAATTTGAACTTGGTTGCATTCGCCTCAGCGTGTTGATATTTTCCTGTGGTTATGTTGTAAACACTAATTATAAGCACATTATTGTATATATTGACAAACGTGATGGAATTAATCGAATTTCAAAATATCGTCGTATAAATGTAATGAGCATTATTCAATATATTAAATATTTTCAAAATGGATTTATAAAATACAAGAAGGGATCGGATATTTCTTATATTTCTTATATATAAAGGATAAAACGGCTCTATGTTGTTTAAAATAGCATAAAATCTCCCTAGTTGCCTAGCAAAAAACATGCATGATGCAAAATATAAATCTCGACAATATGATTGGATAATGGATGAACCGGTGAAGGTGCTAATTACAAAACGTCAATCATTCTTAATGGGCGAAAACACATTCGTCATAGCCATTTGGGCAGGCGTTTCCTCGACGACGCCCTCCACTCTCCCTCCCGCACTAAACTCCTGCTACGCAGACTTCAATTTTATGTCTAGGGATAGGTGTTTGGTTACTTTTCGTGATTGCGTGACGTGAAAACATAACCGAAAATGGGCTTAATTAGTCACGTAATGCATGTCAGCTTTATTTTGTCGCAACACGAAACCAGCCACCGATCAGGCTCAAGAAAGAATTATTTTGATAGAATCACATGTAAGTCAGGATTTAACCCTGTCTTGGTGAAATATTTTCGATGTTTTGTCTACAAAAACTAATTAAGTTAAACACGTATTTAAATTTTTAATTGTATATGTACATGTAACGATCTTGCAGCCATAGTGATTATTACTAGACCGCAGTAATCACTAAGCATTATGTCTAGAAGTTAGAAATAGCACAAAATCCAATCAAATATCCAACTAATACAAAGTTTTAATGTTTTAAAATTTACTGAGCTAATATTAGGATCCGGAGTTATACTAAAAACATCTGCATAATAAAGTTCAAGCAAACGCTTTGTTTTTCTCAGACTGAATTTAGTAGAAATTTTCTGTCCCATTATTTCGATACAGCCGGTGGATATTGACATTAATATTGATCGTGACAAAAAACTGAAAACGCCGTAAACAATCACTTCAAATGCATGCTTCCACGCTTCAAGTGCATGATTTAAGATGATGATTTAAGATGAGGATTTGTTTCTGGTGGCTATAGTGCGGTATTATTATATAGAATTAAATAGAAAATTTCCGTACGAACTAACCTCTGTACAAATATTGAAAATGCAGAATAGTCGCTAACTAAAATCAAGTCAACATTACGCTAAATACTTTGACAGACTTTGATTTATAGCCAGCGACTGAGGCAAGTTGCAAACGACCTACCATATTCTCTGAAATTGGGATTTACAGCATCGCGTAATATAATTTGCTGTTTACTGCAAAAGGCATATTTCAACGTGATATGCAAATTACGAAGGAAGTAGAGTAAATCATGTCCGTGATTTCTGGCCATGAACGACATGGAAAAAAGTTGATGATGCGGAGGTTGTGACTTCTGTAAGTGATTATGTTCAAATTAACTATTAGAGGATTTTGCATGAGTAAACTATGTCGTGCAATAACAAGAGCTGCACAATATAGTCTTGTCGGGATTGAACTCGCAACTCATACCAAGAGATCTGAGCTTTAAACGGCCCTCGTGGTCAAACGATAATGAGAGTTGGTAGTCACACATTGTTACAGGGGACATTTCAAACTCTAGATTAACAAAATAAAGGTTCCACCTACTGTGACCTTAATAACAATATCAAGTTCAGTGCATAAAAATGTTTAAAGTATTTTCTTAACTTCTTCAATTTCTGAAACGGGCCGCCAAGCATCATATACCTTGGATCTCTATACCGATTAACATGTGATGAAGTTTGCTTCTTTTGAAGACAGAAATCTTCCATCCAAAAAGACTGGAAATATCCGGCATAAAGTACGGTCAAACGAGACTTGATGAGAGTTGGCAGTCACGCATTGTTAAGGAAATATTTCAAGCTCTAGATTAATTAACAAAAAAAGGTTTGATGAGTGTTCCAATTATGTTTTAGCTTAATTAGAATTTATGATAGTGCTGGGAAAGCAATAAGAACAGCTATACTCTCATCCTCTAATCCCCACGAGCAACGTTCTTGACACGTATGTCACCGAAAGTCACTCCAGACAGAGGGCGAACGTGACTGCCGTTCTTCTAGAATAGGGGACCAAGGTGATACCCTTGACGCGTTCAGGAATTAATTGTCCTTTTCATATTAAACTAATACTAACTTAAAAGCTGCTAGTCCATTGTCCAAACCAATTTTAACATGCCCTATAAAGGCAGTGCTAAAAACCAGCACGTCATTCATTCTTGTACTGAATTCAAGAGAACACAAAGGCAGAAAAACTTGCTAACGATACAGTTTTTTTCAAAAACGAGAAGTGATGGCAGTTTATAAGAATATGCTCGTGGTCTTCTTCGTGATCGCTACCATCAACCTGTGTTTGGCCAAAACAAAATGGATATGGCAACGTGATGATTTCGCTGAAGACTTGGACGTGGAGAGAAGACCAAAGATGCAACGTGATGTTGAGAAGGATGGAATTCAAGACGAAATTTTGCATCGCCAAATGAAGAAGAAGCGAGTCGTGCCATCTCAAGATCAAGTCGTGAACTAACATTGTCATTAACTATTAACAGTGTAAAGAAACGAATATTCATGTATCCTATATTGAAAATATATGAAATATCATGTAGCCTGTTCACTGTATGAAAATAGTATAGCATTAAATTTATTCAATGGATTAAATATGTTGTCTGCTTTTAAATATTCGCATAAAATACACGCAGGGAATTAAACAACCGTGAATGGTGATAACAGATAGTGTTCCCAGTGATAACAGTATTCATAGATGGGACAAAGACGGGATTATACCTTGGGATTATTTAGATGATTTTCAAAGGAGATCTCCTAAACTAACAATATATGTATACAGCTATTTTTAAAGTGCCTATGTCATGATCAGGGAATTAGCCTATTTAGATAGTTTAGATGATTTTAAGAACTTTTGCAATAATTATATATTTTATAATTCGAAAATTTGATCTTCATGGACATTCAGGGGCTCAAAGTTGGCGATTTTGCCTATTTTGAGCGCTTGATCGTGAGCATGAAAATACTGGGGCGAGAATGCCTTTTAGCGCCGGCGTAACGTCATTTCGGGAACTCATCAAAACAAAATACATATGATTTACTATAGTTTTTTGATAAAATCGAGTTAAATTAGGGGCCGGTGTACGAAGGCCGGATGGCGCTATCCACCAGCACCGAATAGTAATTTTCTCAACCTTTGTAAAATGCTTGAAAAAGTGTGAAACTACGGATATAGACGACAGAAGAAGTATAAAAAACATTTAACTTGTAAATACTAATCTTTAATACTACTACTAGTTATACCAATCAACGACAAATTTAACAAAGCTTGAAAAATCACTATCTGGTGGATAGCGCTGTCCGGCCTTCGCACAACCGGCCTTGCAAATATTTTGTGCACATGATATTTATTGTTATGGCCGCAAGTTGTACACTTGCATGTACGTATACAAGCAGATATTTGTTTCCAGTTAAAAGATAGCTGATGTTGCCTATCTCCATTATCTACGATATAAGAGTAGCTTGTTGTGTGTGCCTCTGTCCCTTCACCAGTTAAAAATGGTTGTGCATGTGTGAAAATAACACTTTTCACTGCCACTTTGAAGATTCTGAACATTACCAGTCTTTATCACAATACTGGGGTTTTCTGGAGTACCAACAGGAACTTCACTGACCATTCCAGTAATTATCAGATGGTAAATCAGTGCTTGTAAATCCCTTCTTCCTGTTTTGGTTTTAAAATAATCTTTAACCAAATCAAATTCAGCAGCTTTATCTGAAGCAAGAGCTTTTAACTCAATGGTTGGTGATCCCATTAGCAATTTTGTGAGAAGAAGAACAGTCACTTTTTCTTGACAATGCTGCAGTCTTTCGAGACCTTGGATCACGAGCAGTGCAATGGATGTGCAATCTTGAATCGTATCAACATTTGAAGTACAAGTCTCGCAGTGTTCCTCAAATTCTTGTTTGTCTTCACTAATTTAAAATAGGACAGTAAGCGAATAGCATTTTGTCTTGTTTCATAAGATTGAATACTTCCAGGCCAAGGAAGCACTTGGGAGATGAGACGTAAAGGTTATGTAATAGTGAAGGGAGTAAGTGTTGAGGAATCACTGAACAAAAGTAAATTGGCATCAACATTTCATTAGTAAGTAGTCGGTAGTCAAGACTGTAAGCAACTGAGGTATTAATAAAATTTTACAGCTTTAATTTGACAAGTATTAGTATTCACAAGTTTATTTCTCAAAGTATTTCTGAATACAAGATCTTTGAAAAAAATAAAGCTGACAACTATTAATACATTTGGAGCATCGAATGCAAAAACAATCCACAAGGAAATCCTCTGCCATGAGTGATGCAATGTTCTTGGTTGTTAATTCAGCATTCTGTCTTCCCAACTCTAAATTAAAATATTAGGGTAATCTATTAAATAATGTGCCTTCATTATTCACTTGATGACCACATGGGGTCATCCATTTAGTTCAAATGCAAGAGAGTCAAAAAAGTTTCAGTTATTGTCAGCCAGTGACTGGCACACACAGATTAATAAAAGTTTCATATAACTCAAATATAAAGTTATCCCATCACTTTAGTACCAGAAAATACATGCATGCAGAAACCCTCCGAACATGAAGTATCTAAAGTAGTTGTCATGGTAACACGATAATTTTTTAAGAATATTTTTACAAATGAAAAATCCCCTAAAAATATCACTTTTAATTACAAAATTATCAATTTCCCAAACATATAATGTTAGGTATGTTATTATACGTAATATAAGCTTCAATTTAAGGTAAAATTCAACCACAAACGCTTCGCAAAACGTTTTAAAGTGTTCTTTTAATATTAAACTAAACTGCCTTTATCGATAAAGTTTGAATTCGAAATAAAATGATTCCAAATTCTCGCATGCAAATAACTTTGCTTATTATAATAAAAAGGGTAATCAATAAAGAAACACTGAAATAATTATGCTGTCTTGTTTCATAGTTATACGCAACGATCGGCTTTTAAAGTAATTACAGTATATTAAATAAAAGCAGACAATGCATCATGCAATAATTAAAACAAACTTACTTCGATCGTTGACGTCGGCGCCTTTATTTTATCAAAAAGCTTTTGAAATTTACAAAATCTTGCAAAAACGAAATATATTTCCGAGAAATCATCAAATCAAGAATTATTTGCTATTTCGCTGTCGTCATGCAGTCGTTATAATGCAAATTTTAAATTGGACCAATCAGTGTTGACTATTCATGTCAGTCCGCTATATTATGATCAGATCAGTGAGGATGACCACCCACGCCCAGTGACCTACGCCCGCGATCATTGATGAACTTTAGACTTCGCTAATGCTTTCGTTTCCCCGGGTGTAAATAGCCGGGCGGAATTAGTACGCTCGCACGGCGTTCCGCGCCTTTGGCTCGGGGATAAACGGAAGCACACATGCAGACACGCAACAAAAGTCTATTGTTTACTTCGTAATTTAATTTAAGTTTTGTGTTTTGTTTCAGGCGCTGCTTGTTTCTTTGTGAAACATGTGCAGACAGGGAAGTGTATTAAAGTCACAAGCGTACTACAGGCGGGTGAGCCTTAAGGAAACTTTTCTTTTCAACTTTCCAACAACTGTCTGGATCCAACTGCTCGATCTCGGTTTCGTGATAATAGTGCCATATTCAATTTGAAAAGAAAGGGATGTTTCGAGGCAACATTTAGGGCTGGTATTGGTCATAATGTTGATATGTTGTATATGCTCCTTGCTACAAATCCTTCATATAATTGTATTCAGAAACATGCCATAAACCAGACCTCGTAGGGAGGTTTATCTGTATAATATATAGTGTGTTTCCAGGTAAGGCACAGGTGGGTTTCCAGGTAAGTCGCAGGTTGGTTTCAAGGCAAGTCGCAAGTGAGTTTCCAGGTAAGTCGCAAATGGGTTTTCAGGTAAGCTGCAGGTGAGACCTGGTGCGCAGTCCCTAAAACAGATTCCAGAATTACTTGAAAATCAAGGAATAGATCGCTACATCGGATTGACGACAAACTGTAACGATGCAGAGGATAGACCTTTTAATTTTGGTAAGTTTTTAAATTTTATTTGTATGCAGTTGATTTGTTTGATGCCTTTGCACATAAAAGTTCTTATTTGTGGTTTTGCATGAAGCTTGCATTTCATATTTGATTGCATAATTTGATTGCATCATTTGGCGACCGATCTTTCACTGTGGCAGCTCCGAAACTTTGGAATGAACTTCCGAAAGAATTTTGTGACATTTCGTCAATAAGTGTTTTTAAAACTTGTCTTAAGCTTTTAATATTTAGTTTATATCAAAGTTAACATTTCAACATTTTATTACACTTTTTAAGTGTTGCTTACCATATTGAACATTAGTTATATTGTAATACAGCGCTTTTGATCATTACGTGTAAAAAGCGCTTTATAAATTATTATATTATCATTATTATTATATTTACTTATTAATTAAATTTCTCACCCACCATTTCTGCTAAGGGACCTTCAGTAATTATACATACAGGTGGGCTGGAGTAAAACAAAACATTTATTAAAATATTTTTCGACCATCCCCTTAAATGCCCCCCCCCATTACTCGAGAAAATTATTCAAGCCCCCCCCCTTCTGGAAGCGACCACTCCTGCGTGTAACGTTGGAATAATAATATAGAACTGATTGACAGTTGAGTTGAGCGGACATTATTTTATTGAACAATAGATAAAGCTTGACTACTGTTCATACGAAACCAATTGGAAAACTTTTGTATGTGGCGATGTTTTTCTCTTTTATACACTTTGATTTTTTTACAAATATTTTGAAGCCCCCCCCCCCTGTTCCTGGTAACTTTTTTGGAGCCCCCTAGTTTTCATCCGCCCCCTCATCTATAATTAATGAACGGTCCCTAAACTAGCCTAGAGGCTAGACGTAAACCACTTGTATTTTAAGACTGCTGTATATAGTAAAAGCTTTATATACCTTGTTTATAAAAACAGTGTGTCTAAAAAAAAACGCTACGGAAATTCTACAGACTGTTGTGCATCACAAACTTAACTAAACAGTTAATTTTTACATAGGACGAAAGAGCTATTATTTAGCTTTTCTATGATACCTTTCTTAAACCGTAAAATTGAGAAATGGCTACATACCCGTCAAATAAAAATTGTCGGTCGAAATCACATTCTTCCACCGTTGGGAATTGAAAGTACATTAATTATGCAAAGTTAATCAATCCAAAAGCAGCGCAAGCCCTCTGCAAGGTACTTGTTTCGTAAAACGTTTTGATACGAATGTTCTCTGTTCAGTGGTTAATAGAAACGAGTTTAATGCAATAATGGACTTTTTATGGTCTCACTGAGACAAAGATAGACGAGTTGAGCTTATTTTAGACAATTTAACATTCAATTTTAATTCCCTCTTGGGAATTGTTTATTGTTCGTTTTCCTTGCAACTCCCAACTGTGGAAGAATGTGATTTCGACCGGCAATTTTTATTTGGCGAATATGTGGCCATTTCTCCTCGTTACGATTTGAAAAGTGTATCATTGAAAAGCTAAATAACTGTTCTTTCGTCCTATGTAAAAATTGTATTGTTCAGCCACATTTATGATGCACGACAGCCTGTTGAATTTTCGTAGCGTTCTTTTTAGACACCCAGTATAAGAATGATTGAATCATGTTCCCCTAGTATAGTGTAAGCTGATTTAGGAGCATCAGATTAAAGATAAAGGAACTCCTGACGCATTAATGTTGCCCACAAAAGCAAAAACTGTATATATTTTATGTCATCGATGAAGAAAATAAAACGTAGCGGTCCGAAGACAGAGCATTGTTGAATTCCACGAAAAATTACATTTTCCCCATTAAGTAAATCACGAGCAAGACTCTATAGTTATTCCAAGTATTTCATGAAATGCTGAATTTCTGTATAAGAATATCATGTCCAGTTTTGCATTTTGTACACACCAATGCTCTTCATTTCTAATTTTTATTCCGTTCCAGGTTCAGTGACGTGATATGGAAATACAGTATGGAATACATGCCAACTGTCCTAAAAATCAGAAACCCGAACTCAGAACCAGAGGCTGTCAAGAAAAATCAGAACCAGAGGCTGTCAAGCTGAACGGACGTGTGTTCATGAGCTCTGACTTTCGAATTTTAATACTGCACAAGATCAATTCTATGCATCTAAGGCTATAGCCAAGATGGCGGATTCGTAAACACGTGCGTTGTAGCGCCTGCGTTTATTGAATGAATATTTGCTAATTTATCGATACAGATTGACCAGGTATTATTGAAATATACTAGATAAAAGTTAGAAGAAAGCTTCGCATCGATCAAAATCTGACGAAATAATATATTTTATACGAAAACCAGCGAATTTTAAAGAAATATGGCTGAACACGCTAAAGCCATTTCATCGATCGACTCAAATGTCGAAGAAGATAAATTTGACATCAGCCGTTATCAAGTTGACAGCTTTAAAGGCACGAATATGAAACGTGTACCTCTCGAGCAATTAGATTTCTCAATTTACCACCCAAATGCAAATCTCGTAGCTTTTTTTTCGACCGAAGAAAGACTGCCCATATGGATCAAAGCAATGCATCTGCGCTACAAACATGGCTTCCTTAATGACCGCAAAATAATCACCCACTGGGAAGAAGAAAACAACCCGAATGATCCCACGAAATGTGACAAAGTAACAATCACCCTGACATCCCAAGAAAACGAAAAAAATATAGTCGGTATCACTGTTATGGTCAACAAAGGAAGAATCCAAATACAAGGTCGCTTTATGAAAGAGTGGGGTAGTGAAGAATTCCCCATATTAATCGAACTGATCAATAACCCAGACCTTATGAAAAGCAACCCTGCAAAAAATCTTAACAATTTTACTGCCAAAACACTTTCTCAGAAAACCACCAACCAACAGACACCAGCGACTTCTCAACAACATGATCATGATCATCCTATTCCTTTGGATAGCAGCATAAACCATTCACCTAAAGAAAGACCTCTGATTAATACTGTTAAGACCAATTTGGCAACCCTCGAGGCAGACTTCATCGAGTTTAAACAAAATAC
>CACRXK020007389.1:0-22942 GCA_902702795.2 Paramuricea clavata
CAATCGCGACGCCCCCCTGACCTCGCTTCCATCTTGTGTTCATATTATTTTGTTCGCTTGTCTTTGCATAATACAAAAAATCGTTATGTAAATTGTCTAATATAGTAAGCTCATCGGCGTATAACCAATGTTCTGAGATGGCTAAAACATCAACACTTTCAAGTAACTTTTGCATATAAACGAAGTTCGATTTGATGCCTCCGCAGTTCCAACATGCAATGTTTATGAAGGCGGTTCTCTGGATGGATCTCTGTCAGATTTCACTGACCGTTTTTCCCATTTATCTTTGGAGAGCCATTCCCTTACATTTTTCGGCCAAAAATTTGGTTCAAGAATCTCCTTAATATCTGAAGCTCTGACATTTATACGCACAGCAACGGTACCACTTCGCCGACTTTTCATCATTCGTACGAAAGTCGGCTGAACGCCTTTGTAGTGCTCGCGTGAACCCCGTCTTTAACACCACCTAGATACAATCGTTTTGTGTTGCGCCGTTCCACGCCAATAAACTCCTTTGAATCAGTTAAACTCGCTTCATTTTTATTTTCACTTGTTTTTGAACTTCTAATTACTTGACTTTGTTTTGAACAATCAGTATTATTCGACGGCGGTCCCGGGTCATTTGCGCTCTCGCCTTTGTTACTATCATCATCATTAACTAGAACTGTATTAATTTGTCCTTGGCTTTGTTCACAATCAATAACACTCACAATAGTAACTTGCTCATTGTCCTCATTACTACCACTCGCTATAGCGGCAAAGGATCGTGGCTGAGTACCATTGTTAACAACTCCCTTGGGTCCTGGGGGTGCAAGTTCAGGGTTGCCAAACTCTACGGAATTATTAAAAAAATTTTTCGTTAATATTTTAATACTTTCCTTTGACTTTCTCTGTTCTGCCATTTTAGAAATATTTTCCATCTCGACGCAGATGCTTTCGCATTTCGAATTTAGAGATTCTTTTGAAGCACGGCAATTAGCTCGCAACGAGTATACTGTTTTTGAGTCTTTTTCGGCTAAATGTAATTGCATATGATTAAGTTCGTCTTTCAATTTGTCAATATCTGTTTTGTGCTGAATATTTGTTTCAACAAATTTTGCTTCTAAATCTTCGACAATTTCAAGTAGTTTCTTGAGAGTAGGTTGATCCAAAGCGTTCGCTTCCTTATCTCCGAGAGCGTAACTACAATCCGTATTCCTGACCTTGCGAAATATGTCCTTTAGCGCTTGACTTCCTTCGCCACTCTCGTAAAATTTCACAAGCACTACAATATCTTGTGCGAGCTTCTCTGACGCCGACGTTCCCCTAGTTCTAGTAATTCTCCTCTGAAGTTCGCCTTTTGGACAGCAACTCCACTTAGAACGGACCAGTTGCAATACTCTATCCCTTAAGCCAGCTAAATCATCGGTATCTCGTGCGATTAGCTGTCGTACGACAATCTCGCTCGATGTACTTTGCAGACGCCTTCCCAAATCATCAATAAATCCGGTCAAATTTTCGTCAGAATCACAATTATTATTACAGTCTGTTTGTATTTGAGAGTTTGTATCAACAATTGTTGATAAAGCCTCGGCTAAATTAGCCGATTGAGAGTTTCTTCGCATGGCAGGTGAAGAGCCTTGAATAATAGCTCCTTCCGTCATGACGCCATGTTATAGGCCTTCCTCTTGGAACGTATTTATGAGCACACTATTCGCTCCTCAGTTCTTCTACAGGAATGTTCACGTCCATTTTCGGTTAGATTTCGCTGTACTTGAGTCAAAAACAAACTTTGTAGCATTACAAAATTCTCCCTTGTTTTAATATTTTCAAACGTTACGAAAAAGGTGTTGAAAATAAACTATATTTCTCACATGCAAAATGCTCGCTCCACGGCGGCCATTTCGCGCGCAAGTGAAGGTTACCATTTTTCCCATGATGCTTTGGTAACATGCAAGTTGCCTATTCAAGAAGAAAAACTAGACTTTCGCAAAGTCCTTTTCAAATGACGTCACTCAATTTTGCATCCTTCTCAGCTTTCCGACTTGTAAAAAAATATGGAAAAAGTTCCGAGGCGGACTTGTGGCATGCAAGTCTAGAAGAAAAGCTAATAACTTTTAAACCAGACGCCAGAATAAATTTGTAACAAGAAAGGCCATTTAATACAATCTTAATGAATTAGTAGATTGTTTAGACATGCATTAACAATACCTCTTACTATATTTTTGTAGAGCGAAATTTTGAAAAACAATAAATTGACATCATTAGTTGCTGTATATGCTTATTATTAAAGCAAAACATTTAATAATTAAAGTGTGACTCGATAATATTGTTGGCTGTGCCATTGCTATCAACCATTAGCATTTATTTTAAATCAAGTGCTTTTGTTGCCATTTGTTTGCATTGTAAGGAAGATACTGCATCTGTTTTATTTTGACTATTATTCTATTGTAATTATTAATTTTGTATCACAATGAATGTTTGTGATGAATGTTTATGACAATGTGAACTCCGGCTGTATTAAACAGGCTGAATAGGCTAGCCACATGTACGTAGTGCGTACGTATTTTTAAAGCAATTATATGCAGCAAACCTTGAACACATATTAATATTAAAAAAACTTACCTTCATTAACGTCGGCGTAAAGCGGCAAAAGCACGTAAAGCGGCAAAAATGAAATACATTTGCTAGAAATGCTAGAAATGTGTGTGATGTCGCTATCGTCATGCAGTCGTTAAAATGCAAATTTAAATTTGACCAATCAGACCAATTTATGGCGGCCCCGTCAAAGTCTTGAAGCGTGCGTTGTTTGCCTTATATAGAGACAGCGTTGGTTGAAATTACTCATTCGCAGCATAAACGTCGCCATCTAAGGAATCAATATTTTAATCTTTGTCCTAATTTGACTTTCGAATTGTAAGTGCTCAAACATAACACTCTTATTAACAAGTTTTGGAACATTTAGTGAGTGATTTTATATATCATGATTTTATCGTACGTATACAAATAAAATATTTTACACTCTGCCCCAGCAACCCCGCGTCTTGTTTGCATTAAAAAAATCAGTGCGCGTGCACAAGTACTATAGTGAGTGGCAATTTTTCATCCCACGGGGATTCATTCTACCTTCCATTCATACATTTGAAAACGTATATTCACTTCCTAGTGTTCGTTTACGAACACTAGTATACTCATGTATTATTTATTATTTATAGCACTGTCTTCATAGCAAAAGCCTTTGCCGCATTTGACCCAATGGTTCTATGCTCGCCGAAAGCGTATTTTAAAGGCCCACATCCTTGGGTCCGCGGGAGAACTTTAGTTTTCAAATCATAGTAAAATGTAAACGTTGGCCCAGGAGGGTGGTTAATTGCGCCTGGATTTGACTGATGTGAAATTAAACCATACAGCAAATTCCTACGGTTTTCGTGCTGAAGGAAGATAATAATCTAATACCTTACATTTCTTGTATTCGTTGCTAGCGGTCCAATGTTAAAAAAAGGGAAAATCCTTGTCCTGGAATTAGATTGCTGTGATCTATGAAAGTTTCAATCTTTTAGCATATTAATATTTAATGGTATATTCTGCTCCTCTTTTAACGTTAAGGGCCCCAGTATTATTATTATTATTATTATTATTATTATTATTATTATTATTATTATTATTATTATTATTATTATTATTTTTATTATTATTATTATTATTATTATTATTATTATTATTATTATTATTATTATTATTATTATTATTATTAGAAATGTTAGACACTATAGGAATGGATAAAAAGCAGCAACCATACTCATCCACAAGAAAGGCAACAATAATGACCCTTCAAATTTCCGCCCCATAACACTCGAATTCATACCTTTAAAAGTATTTACATCTTGTCTCCGAAACGCAGTATACTCCTTCCTCGCATCTAATAACTTCGTCGAACACAACATACAAAAAGTCTTCACCCCCAACCTATCTGGCACTCTAGAACATACTGCGCAAATGGCTGACATTATTAATAAAGCTCGGATCAGACAACGCTCTGTTGTCATCACCCTACTTGATCTTAAGAATGCCTTCGGCGAAATCCATCACAACCTCATTCAATCCGTACTTGACTACCACCATATCCCTGATCATATAAAATTTGTTATAAAAAGTTTATATACTGATTTCCAAACCTCGATAATTACCTCTGAATTCCGCACTCCTTTTATGACAGTTGGCCGTGGCGTATTGCAAGGAGATTGCCTCAGTCCTCTTCTTTTTAACATGTGCTTCAATACATTCATTCAGAATATCAAGGCTGAAAAGTACCGTCAATTTGGGTTTTCCTTCAAATTACTAAATCCCATCCATTGGTTCCAGTTTGCTGATGACGCGGCTGTAATTACTGGCCAAGAATCCGAAAACCAACATCTATTAAATCGATTTTCTATCTGGTGCCAATGGTCCGATATGATTATCCGAGTTGACAAATGCAGTACCTTTGGCATTAAAAAAGCGATCACCAAATCAGTTCAGTACTTGCCAAAACTCCTCATCAGCAATCAACTAATACCAAAAATCACCATTGGAGAATCATTTCAATATTTAGGACGTTACTTTGATTTCCACATGTCGAATGATAATCACAAAACTGAACTAACCACCCTACTTAATGAGCTAATGTCTGATATTGACTCAAAGCCACTACACCCCAAAAATAAACTGCTCCTCTACAGTCGCTACGTCTTGTCCAAGTTAGCCTGGCACTTCACCGTCGCAACACTCTCTAAAACATGGGTTACTGAAAATATCGACTCTATTGCCAACAAATATATCCGCAGATGGCTTGAAGTACCAATATCAGGAACACTAAGTACTGTCTTTCTAACAAATAACAAATTTGGCCTGAGTATTTATCCTCTATCTGTAAAATTTATCCAGTGTCAAACAGTCCTCCGAAAAGCTTTAAAATCTTCTCCTAATGAATCAACTAACGACCTGTGGAGAGCAACCAGTAACCATACTAATATCCAATATGACGCTTATAACTCTACTAAGGAAGTTCTCAAAGATTTCCGTTCTGGACACGAAAACAAACTCCTAAACCAATTAACCCGTCAAGGATCCTTTTTCTGCAGCGTCACGAAGTTCGCTTTACCTCAGCTTAACAAGGTGTGGTCCATCGCCCAATCAGAGCTCCCGAAAAACATTTATAACTTTACCATTCGTTACATTAACAACTCTTCCGACGCGCAAAAGCCTAAACAGATGGGCAATATCTTCAAATTCAGACTGTTCTTTTTGTCTTAGCCCTGAAACATTACTACACATAGTAGCTGGATGTCAGTTTTATCTCGACCGATTTACGTGGAGACACAATTCAGTCCTGAACTTTCTTGCTCATCAGTTAGAAACTATTGACGGTTCTACTCTCTACGCCGACCTAAATGGATTCAAAAGCCCTTCAATACTTACTGGTGATACGTATCGCCCAGATTTGTTATTATCGTGCTCAAATGGTTCCTTATATGTGGTTGAACTCACCACTGGTTATGAGACAAACCTCAACAACAACGTAAAACGGAAGAAGGATAAATATAGAGAATTATTGAGACAGCTAGGCAAAAATTTTAACCAAGTTAAATTTATAAATCTCTCCATCAGCTCTTTAGGTATTTTTGCAGAAGAATGTTATACATTTTTAGACATGTTAGATAGTATTGGTCTTGACAAAAACCCCCAAATGTACTGCGTTAGGAAAATGATGACTATTGCTATTAGAACTACATATTACATTTTCTGTTGCCGAAATAAGGAATGGGAAAATCCGGATTTACTAACAATTTGACTTATCTCATTGTATATATATATATATATATTGCATGCACTTTGTTCTGTTATTTTAGTTGAGTATAATTGTGATTCAAATAGCCAACCGTAAGTTACCTTTATGAGAGAGATTTACGATTGTATATGTATGTAAAGAAAAACATTTAATAAAGTTTCCATTATTATTATTATTATTATTATTATTATTATTACGCTAAGACCTGATATAGTGGTGGATTTTAAGGGTTCTGTATATGTGGTTGAATTAACTGTTCCCTACGAAACCAATTGTACGAAGGCTAAACGTCGCAAGAAAGGAAGATACAGACATCTAAGATCTGAGCTGATCACGGCGTGTTATGCGTTTGAAGTTATTACACTTGAAGTAACCACTCTAGGGTTTGTGTCGAAAGATATTGACAGATTTCGGAGATTATTACGAACACTTGAAATGAACGACGAACGTATTATTAAAAAATGTATGGAGGTAGCTCTGAGAGCAACATTCTACATTTACTGCAGAAGAAACAAGCCGTGGAATAACCCAGACTTACTGAATTTTTATTAGCTACTATTGATACAAAGTGTAGAGAATGGACCTATCTGTCTAATATAGTGAACTGTTTCTCTATTTTCCTGATTTAATTGAAAGTCTAATTATGTGATATATTTGTATAAATTATCATGTTATTAATAAAGATTTCTGTTGTTTAAAAAAATTATTATTATTATTATTATTATTATTATTATTATTATTATTATTATTATTATTATTATTAAATATGTGTATATGTATAGAAATGTATACAAAAGTATAATGTATATATTGTTGAGGAAAGACAAATAGTGTATTGTGTATATTGTAAGGGGTTAGGTTTCAAGTGGGAAATCCTGTTCCGTTTTCCTGTCACATAGTTACCTTCGTCAATGTAATTTTTTTTTGTATGGTTGCCAAATTCAATAAATAAAATAAATAAATAAATAAACTGATACTTGAAGCGTTCCTTCCCTTTACGACACTTCAAAGTTCTCGCCGATGTTAACTATCTATTGTGTAAGTGTCTAAAGTCTAAACGAACGAAATTCATGGTTTGAATCCTGAATAAAAAAGTCGGGCACGTGCTCGTGCCTAATTGCCAACTAAAATGTCGAAACTGGGAAGCTTTAAAGTTCCATCGCTCATTAAGAAAAGACGAATCGATCATGGTTTGCCAACATTTAGCACATTTAACTCCTGTACATAAGCATTTTCTAACAGAGTTTGGTATAATAATTTAATTGTACATAATCACAGCACCAGTTGACTGTTTGGACTTGGACCTTGTTGTTTTGTTTATTGAAATGTAAGTTTGTTTATTGGGAGATTATTCTATGTATAAGATGTCTAAATTTTTCCAGTTTTATAAGCAGGCAAAACATTTACAATTGCACTGAGGTATGGATGGGTATACAACTTACTAATGGACTTTATGTTACCGTTAAATTTTAGCGTTAAATTTTTCCGGAAAATGTTACATAATGGGTAATTCCATAATGGGCGAGAAGGGAGGGGGTGTACATACACTAGTTTTACATAATGGGGGCTTAAATGTAGTTATTCATACCATTTTTTACTTCAATTTTGCACAAAATTCCTTAATATTTACCACGTTCCGCAATTCCAGGGCCCCCTCTCCGCAAGTTGGGTTCCCTTTTTACTATTATTTGGGGGTGTTACACCCCTCCCCCCCCCCATACACCCCAGTAGTTATGTAGGTTAATTGAGGTTAATATTTGAGTTATCAGGGTTGTTAATAGTATTAGAATATCGTAAATGTATGTAGCTTTTTTATGACATAACACACGCCCTTCGTGGAAATCATAGTTGAAGGGACTAGTGTGTATAATTTTTAAATAAATATAGTTTTACCAAGCTACATACCTACCTCGTAAAGGAAAAACTATTTTAAAACTTTTATCCGCGTTTTACCCTCTTTTCCGCGTTTTACCCTCTTTTCCGTTTCAGCTTTTCCGGTTCCGCCATTCCGGTTCCGCCGGTCCGTTCCGTTTCCGCGTTTTACCCCTACCCCTATCATCCGATCACTGAGTTGTTGCATCATTTAAATTACGCACGTGCAGTCTCCGATTTTATACTAATATATTTAGCGTTTTTGTTGTGATACGTTAAATGATAGATTCCGCATGCGTAACCGATTAAAGCGTAAAAAGTGCGCATGTGCAACAAGCTTTTACATCTTACAAGCAAAGAACCAAATGTTTTAGCTTAAATTCGCTGATTGCAAGTAGAGCATGTTTGTCCATTTTTAAATGGGAGCGCAACTATGCTATTACAAACTAATTGCATGGCTTTTTGGGAGATTAGTAATTAAATGACCCCTTACCCTCGGCAGGTTTGCGGAATTCCCTCGGGGATTCCGCAAACCTGCCTCGGGTTACGGGGCCATTTAATCACTAATCTCCCAAAAAGCCATGCTATTACTTATAATTATTATTGATATTAGACATATTGTGTATTATATATTACTATTATTATTACAAGGTTATAAAATATACAAAAACAGTTAGTTTGAATAAATATAAAAAACGATTGATGAATGAAAAATAAAAACACCAAGCTTTTCTATTCCATCGTTTCTCCGCTGTTTTACATTAATTCGTTCACTCGATCAACCATTTTATTGATATCCATAATGCATTTCTTTTCCTGTTCTGTAAAGCTGTCGGGAATCTGCGATTGAACTGTATTCCTATCAACTTGTGGGTGCGCAAACTTTCGTCTGGACTCAAGCAATCGAAGAAATACCTTTTCATGTTCTTTTGACCACGAGAACTCTTTCTGCAATTTATTCCACTTTGTGTTTCCTTCACGTCCTTCTTTCGTATCCTTTTTCTTTTCCAGCCATGCCGTCATGTTTGTGAATACTGTGCGGGATCCGAATTTCTTACCATGTGGGTAGATGTATGTGGCAAGGTCCTTCTCGAAGTCAAAGGCAATCTGTCCTGTACAAAGAGCACCTTTTATCTCCTTTAATTCGTTTTCAGTTCTTTCGTGATCATTTAGTGTTTCTGTAAGTTTGTTCTCGTGTCTCTGTACTTTTTCATTCAACTGGGTTACCCTTTGATCCAGTTTGAAAATCTCTCCCACCAAACTGGCAATTCGAGTTTGATCACCCGTTTCCTGTTCTTCTTTTTCTTCTAAATATTTAACAATCTTCTCTGCTCTTTTTTCGTTTATGACCAAGTCTTCCTTTAAGTCTTCTATTTCTAGTATAGCTTCTCCACCGCGTTGCCGGTCAATTTCTTCAATGATTTTAACTTTGTTAAAATCATCTGCAATTGTTTTATGTAGGTCTTTTGCAAGCACTTCCATCTATTTTCTTCCAAATATCTGTAGCAATATATATAGAAACATGAAGATAAGAATTGATCCCATTTAAAGATCCCATATGTGACTGGAAAGCCAAAAGTCAGCCTTAAAAGCCTTATCGGTCTCTGACTTTTGACACAATATTTTTCGTGCAAAAGTTTAAGCGAGTGTATATACCGGGTGGCGCAAAAAAATGTTGCCCTGTTTGATTTATTTTAACTTAAAAACTAAAAGAGCGCTAGCTATTCCACCTAAACTACGTGCATTGCCCTGTCCAACGCCGCCGGTATAACCTCACGTGCATTATTTAGCATATTCTAAACAAATTGAAAGTCTTTGGTCCTTCGTTAAACGAGGCGTATTTATAAAAAACACGCCACGTTTTTTCCTTGGAACATGAAATTTAAACGCAGCTATCTCGGTCAATATTGCACGAAAATGTACAGGGCGTATATCAAAATTTAAGTTAGACAATGCTAAATGTAATGCACATAGTTTTAGGTGTAATAGCTCGTTTAGTTTTTAAGTTAAAATAAATCAAACAGGGCAACTTTTTTTTGCGCCACCCAGTATATCACCAAACGTTTTGTAATGACTCCCTATCTTTACTTCAGAATGTAAGCAGTGGTATTGTGTAACAATAATGCATTTGCAAGGATCGCAACGTGTGCGGATGTTGTGAGTCATAAGCTCAGCTGTAAATATATAGTAGCCAATAAAATTTGACAGTAAAACAAGCCAAATTCATGGTTGCTAGGGAAAATTTATCATTAAAAACACAAAAAAAGAAATATTCACAAAGTCACTCTTTTTGTAAATAAAAACTACAAAGATGTAAATAAGATAAAAATTTACTAAAATTAATTGTTGGCAGACAAAAGACAGCAGCGTAAGTTTTCATCGGTGTGCATTTATTATTAATAATTATTAATATTGCTTAATTTACATTTGTAAACTTTAATAGCTTTAATTTACTGTACTTTATCACTAAAAGCCATGTCATTCCATGTATATCGACATGTGCAA
This sequence comes from Paramuricea clavata, assembly GCA_902702795.2. Taxonomy (NCBI): domain Eukaryota; kingdom Metazoa; phylum Cnidaria; class Anthozoa; order Malacalcyonacea; family Plexauridae; genus Paramuricea; species Paramuricea clavata. The sequence goes on from CACRXK020007389.1 coordinate 10,184, forward strand.
TCATAGTTAATAGAATAAATCGTTTGGAAACTCATTAGAATAACAATATACACTTAATATGTCTGCACCCGAGGGAAATAGTTAGTTCTGTTTTCCCGAGAATCTCAATGTTTCCCGAGACGAAGTCGATAACCGTGACACGGGACATATACAGCTAATTCAAAAAAGGCTGTCCGTCGAAAAGTCAAAAACCTTAAACGTTGAACCATGAGCGCGCAATGCATCAAGAGAACGCACAATTTGTTTTCACGTTAACTTAGTATTAGTTAACCTCCAAGTTGTGATTGGTTGGACAAGTTAATATATGCTAACAAAGATTTAAGTAACTTAAAATGACTCAAAGGACGTCTTAAAATGAAACTTAAAATAATAAGCAGATTATTTGCACACATATAATTATAGTGATCTCCTTCTTTATGATACGATAACAGGTTTTTGGTTACTCCTGCCTCGTGTTTTGTAAATTGGCACTTGATGAGGATTTTAGCGGCAACCAATGAGTTATTTTGACCGATAGATTTTGTCGATTGAAGCAAATATACAGGGTGAGTAAAAAAAACCTGATACCTTTGATATTCCAATTATAACAAAGGTATCAGTTTTTTTTTACTCACAAAACACATAACATAGTCTTAATCTGCACGTATTGTGATATAGAACAATTCCAATTTGCATGTTATATGATGTCTGATATATGATATTCATTGTCCTGTGTCGATGTTAATGACTGAGTCAATTCGTCCATAAAAACAACGTTTCAGCAATATGACAATACCATCTTAAAAGCAAACTGAAACCAAAATTGTGCCAAAATCCTGCATATGTCATACAATTAGAGAAGTAAATCATAGGGAACGAACAAACCATTAAATTGAATTATCAAAAATTCCATGGAGATAACTGCTAATTATTTAGTTTGTAGAAACAAAGCATAAGCTGTGGGATTTGCAAAGGCGAACATATTCAAACGATCAACATTAATTTCTAAACAAGTAAACTACATGTAGATGAAAGCTAAAAGAAGTAGGACGTAAAAATGCCACCTCGCCGTGTACGAAGAAACACATGATATTGCAGGGTCGCGGTCGTGGTAAGGAACTGTGGGTGCAGGTTGCTGTCAAAGCAATTAATAATTAGCAGATAAAATGATTGGAAAAGATCGATGCCCTAATGTGTTCAGGAAGGCGCTCAATCGGGCTTCAACATTGCTCTCGTTTACTGACTCTTTGAAAGCAGCATTTATAATTCAATAATAATTTATATATAAACAAATAAAAGCACGAGAAAATATGGAGATAGCGTAGCCAGGTTTAGACATAAATTTTTAAATAAAAGCACGTTACAAATTGCATTTATGTTAAGCATAGTAAGATTCACAATGACCATGTTGTACGTCATCCATTTCAACTTCTTTTATTACATGACATTTTAAAACTGTATAGTGTATGCAAATAATTGAGTGCATGCTTTAAATTATACAACTGCATTCAAACAATTCTGTGCGCTATATTTTATAATAGCTATGGAAATTAGAGATAATGATCAGTGGCGGCGCCAGGCTTCCAAATTTGGGGGGGCATTTGAGGGGCAAACTCAAATTTTGGGGGGCAAGATAGAATTTTTAAAAAGGTCGCCCCCCCCCCAGGAAATCCCCTCCCCCCTCAAAACGTGGCGATATTCCTAGGAATATTGCCCCCGGGGGGCGAATATCCTAGGAATATCGCCTCCCAGGGGGTGGGGCGAATACCCTAGGAATATCGCCCCTTTTTAGGACATTCGCCCCCCATATATGCGGTGTGGTTTATTCAAATAATTTCGTGATACTTTCATCTTATTATTGCCTTACACGTTTGAGAATTTAACTCTGCAAAACTAAAGCTTTTTTGACTTTTTTTGAAACGTATTATTGGAGTATTGGCAAGTTTTACCATTCAGAGATTTACAAACTAATATTGAAACTGTAAAAAACAGTTTCATGTATACGCGCATTCACTAATGAGTAATGACAACTTATAAGCCATACATTTTCCGATAACGACAGAACGCTTGTGTAGCCTTTAGTCGCTCTTAGTGACTAATAATTTTTTTTGAGGGGGGGCAAAATGGGGGGGGCAAAACGTAATTTGGGGGGGGGGGGCATTTGCCCCCCCTTGCCCCAAATAATTATCATATGGCCAACACGGCAAGAAGATCAGCATCCAATAAGAATCACCAATTTTGCGTAGGTTGAGTCACGATAATAGAGACCTTACGATTTTAAGACGGTAACGCGACGGCAACGGCTACCAATACAATAGATCATTGAAAAGAATTGAGTAATTACAATATACGAATAATTTAGACATTCCAAGCCGCAACAAGTGCAACTTCAAATTGGGTTTAGCAGAACTCTTCCCAACCATAAAACCCGCCGCCATGTCTTCAACTTCCAAAACTGTATTAAATTCATACGATTGATAATATACGACGAACTATCTTTACTACCATTTATTTCAAGGAGTTTGTTTTGGCCGTTGCCGTCGCGTTGCCCTCCTAAAATCGTAAAGTCTCTAATGATATTAATGAGGCTTTACGTTCGCTTATGTGCATGTTTCCGTGCAGGTCAACTATTACAAGACTATAGGAGTGAATGTAAAGGCCCTGTTTATACGTCGTTTTGGTGTCGGGTCAAATTCAATTCAAATCCAAAAAGATATACGAAAAATCCAACAAAAGATCGTCGTAAACATACATTGTAATAATACGAGCTTGTCTCAGATTTAGGCCACGTTTACGCTTCGAGTCTAATGTCTGACCATACGGCAAATATACCATAGCGTAGTGATTTGCATCCGGAGTGCCAAACATATACCACTCCGTTAAAGTGTAAACACAATGCTGAGAAACCTAGTGAAGTTTGAACGAAATTGATATTTATTCAGAGTGGCAAATGTAGTGGTTCGTAGTTAGTACGCTACAACAAACCACGCCGTTATAGTGTAAACACAATATAATCTCTCTCTCAACACCATAGAAACGTAGTAAATTTTAAACGGAGTTGTTAACCGTAGCGCCATAGTGTAAACGCGGCCTTAATTAACAATATATTTAGATTGTCGGGAGAAATAGATTTAACTTAGCCTGCGTAGCAGGTGGTATTCGCGGGCACGAGAGGAAGCTTGAAATACCGAGAAGCTTGAAATACCGCCTGCCCAAAAACTACATATTCTGAGTTCTTCCCGGCAGCTGGGTGCCGGAGCATTCTGATTGGTAGCCTGCGTAGCAGGCGGTATATGATTGGTCAGAATGTTGATTTTGAATTTTTGATTGACAGGAGTACGGAATTAGAATAATTAGTGCTAATTTTAGAAGTTACTGTTGCCGTATTTATAATATAAACTATTGTTATTTTCGTAATTGATACCGATATATCGAGTGATGGCATACACTAACCAAAAGATAACGAATGTATTAATTGAGAATTAAGCGTTGAATTCTTTAATCTTTATCTGGAATCGGAAATCGCTTCGTCTTGAAGAATGAACAACGAATATCAATCCAACATTTCTTGCTTGAAGATGTGATACCGTAATAAAAGTGCAGATTTGAAGATACAGGCTCGTAAATGACACTCTAAGTCGTGTTTTTGATAGCGATTGGAACAAGCCTATTACAAAGTTACGTCTGAAGGGGCCGAAGTTGTGTTCGGCGAAAGGTATGGCTAGTCTATATTTTTGGACCAGGAACTGGTCCCCAATCGTCAACCCAAGACTCTGTGAGGTTTGCTATAGCCCCAATACACAGTCACGTCATTATTCAATGTTTCATTAAAAATCACAACATCTCTCCAATATCATCCATTTATCTCCTTAATGTAATTTTGTTGTACCAGTGGGATGATTTGTCCAGGGCGATTCCGCATGCCGTTCGACCCATGTTCGCCTTTCTCTAGAGTCATTTTTAATTTATGATATTGACCCAATATATCATATCACACTATTCATACCATGTTGAAACGCGAAACTGGCTCGGACTGCTTCGGTCTGCTTTGGACAATCAATCCTATTATATATATTTATTACTTAAAAGTATCAATCCATATAGTATATAGTACGTCATGGCTTACAATCCTCACATAGCCTTAACCACATGTGATGGACACATTACGAAATACCACAGTGGAAATACACAGTGAACAACAAAGACTAAGTTTACCGCAATATCTCACTGCATGGTCTACTTTCCAGACCCTGTGAAGATATATTTGGGAAAACCATTTACTCAGATGAGATACTGAAAAATTACACAACACAAAATCACAATAAAACACAAAACAATAGACACTCCAAAAATTGTAAACATTTTAATTCTTTACGTTTCGACTATAATTTAAGTCATCTTCAGAAGAATGCCACGTATTTCGGAAAGCCAACTATTTATAAGCTAGATGCTTGCGTGTTCAAAGTTTGATAACGTCATTAAACTAACGGAAAATTGTTTGAACACGCAAGCATCTAGCTTATAAATAGTTGGCTTTCCGAAATACGTGGCATTCTTCTGAAGATGACTTAAATTATAGTCGAAACGTAAAGAATTAAAATGTTTACAATTTTTGGAGTGTCTATTGTTTTGTGTTTTATTAAAATACTCTATGGCAACCACAAAATCACAAGTCTTGTTACCAATTCCTAATTTGCAATATCACAGTATGGTCAAATGCGACCCTGTGATAAATTCATGTGCATCATGAAATTACACCTATCAATTACCAAGTAATAACTTTACATACCGTACATGTTAACTTCAATTACGATATTTCTACAATGGATTTACATAAAAAGACACAAAGCAACGCACGCATAATACGCGTGACCTTTTATACAATATTTCACGGCATGGTCTACTTTCAAGACCCCGTTCAAAATATAAAAAATCCATGAGATAAATAATGATTATAAGTAAACCACAGGTCCAAGACGCATGTAGAGGTCCTATTACCTATCCCAAAATTAAAACAATGCCTGGAATGTTTGCCTTATGTATTTTCAGATTAATATTGGGGCTGGGATTGCGGATAGAGAGGTATATGCGGATTGCGGATAGAGTGGAAAATGCGGATCGCAGATAGATTCTATTTTATAATTATATCCTAATTTATATTTTTGCGTTTTTAAAGTTTAAAAAATTGCCTTTAAGCATTCATTGACATTTTCTAAAGACAATGTCGTCTTGTTATAAAACGTCCTACGACAACCACCAAAACAGAAAGAAAAATGTTTCAATTTTCGTGTCCGCGTATTCGATTTAGATATATCTGTTCTTTCATATAACAAAAATCTGAACCGCATAACAGATAAATCATAGCGAAACACAGTTAAAGTGATTAATAATTGCTTAACTGTTTGCATGCCGCAATAAGTCATTACCCTAAAAACGGTTTGTTCGACATGTGCACTAAAATTCGTTTAAATGAAGGATGCTTGTCAATTTGAAAGCTTTGAATTTGCAAGCTTTAAGGCTAGTTTTCCACTCAGGAAAATTATCCGTGGATTGGAACGGACAAGAAAGTTTTTCTTTGTCTTGTGAGCTCTGAGTTGGAACTAATGACTTAAACACAAAGAAAAATTTTCTTGTCTGTTCCAATTCGCGGATAATTTTCCTGAGTGGAAAATACAATCCTGGCAAAAACTAATAAAACATCCAGTTTGATTAACAATTTAATTTATTTTTCCCCCTTCCAATGTTGATTAAGATGAGCAAGAAACCTACACATAGTGCTCTCTGCCATCGATGAACTATTGTACACAATTTTTTTGACTCTATGTCCAACATTGTGCAGGGGGGAGGGGATTTTGTCTGTTTTATTTATTATAGGTGTTTCATTAACTTTTTGCCAAGATTGTATCCTTAAGTCTGTAAGTGCATTCTAAGGTTGTCTTTATTCGACGTGCACTTGCATGGGTTAATTGACCGTTTATAGCTTTAACGTTTGGCACAAGACAATCTGCGGAACAAATCATGACGGTTGTCTATTTCGAACGCACTCGAGTGCAACCTCGTCCCCCAGGGTCTTTTTCGTACATGGTGCGCGAAAAATGAGAAGACCCTGGTAAAAGCTGTTCTAAACACAGCGATTGTGATTGGCTTGTACATTTGACCTTAACATATGCTTTGAGGATTTTGTTACAATAAATATGATTGGTTGACCGCTAAATACTTCTTGTAATGAGCGCTACGATTAGTTGCATGATTTATAAGGATTTCACAACAATTTGTGTACAGTAAAATGCATGCTTCGCCACATCTGATGCTCGATATATGCGAGTGCAAAAGGAATTGTGACCAGTCACACGGTTACAATCAGGCACAATAGAGACCTTACGATTTTAGGACGGCAACGCGACGGCGACGGCCAAAACAAACTCCTTCAAATAAATGGTAGTAAAGATAGTTCGTGGTATATTATCAATCGTATGAATTTAATACAATTTTAGAAGTTGAAGACATGGTTGAGAAGAGTTCTGCTAAACCCAGTTTGAAGTTTAACTTGTTGCGGCTTGGGATGCAGCCGTTGTATCAAGACGTAAAAATTCGTGATTTGGCGTTGTAAACAGAGCGAGGACAATGTCTAAATTATTCATATATTGTAATTACTCAATTCTTTTCAATGAACTATTGTATTGGTAGCCGTTGCCGTCCTAAAATCGTAAGGTCTCTAATATATAATGGACATCGTGGTGTGAATAAATATAGACATCAATTTGATACTTCAAAGTCGAGACAGCTAATAATGTACACATAGTTATCGAAGGTATGAATATATATACACATATATTATTATTTAAAATTATTTGAAAACGGTAGCCCTTCAGCGGTAAAGAAAAACTGATTTTCAAGGGGCCGTTTATGAATACATATATACATTGGTTAGAAATACAAAACAATTACTATCTATACAACTATTATAACAAAACAGAATTATGTTAATTAAGTTGTCGATGTATTTCCCTCCAAGTCCTTGTAGTGATGATTTAATAAAGTTTTAAAAGAATACAAGAAAAGTTGGTCGTATACATCGACAATTTCAGCTGGAAGACTATTCCAGGATACAGCTCCGTGGTATGAAAAGCTATTTTTCATAAAGTTTGTGTTTAGTTTGTTTAAATAAAGTTTTCGATCATTGCTTCTTAATTGATGCATGCATTTCATTATGACTGGCAACAAACAGGTCTGACAAGTAGTTAGGCGTTTTACCCCGTAATGCTTTAAATGTCATAATGTTTTCACGTTTTTTAAGAATGATTTCAATTTTTTCCCAACCTAATTTATCAAATATCTTTGATGATCTTATTTCATAATTTTTTGAACCCGTTATCACTCGAGCGGCTCGCTTATGCAATTTGTGTAGTTTTTCAATATGTGCACAACTACCATCATTCCATACATTCGAACAGTATGTAAAATGAGGTAGGACAAGTGCATTGAACATGTTTAGAAGTGTATCTTGACTTACAAATTGCTTTGCTCTTTTCAAGAGAGCAATTGGCTGGGAAATTTTTTTGCATTGTGCATCGTTATGTTCTTTCCACTTTAACTGTTCATCAATAATGACCCCAAAAACTTTCTTACTCGAGACCTGCTGTATAATATGGTTGCCAATAAATATTTGAGGATTACTTGAAGATGAATTGTTGTAGTCTCTGTCTTGAGCCTACCAACATGCATTCAGTTTTCTCCTGATTCAATATTAATTTGTTGGCAATTAGCCATTTATGTACGTTTTCTAAGTCAGTGTTAATTTTGTTTTCGATTTCAGCGGACGACTTACCTTGACAAGATAAGTTTGTATCGTCCGCAAACATAGAAGCTTGTGTTTCTTCTAGGCAATTAGGGAGGTCATTAATGTATAACAGAAAGAGTAATGGACCAAGGTTTGATCCCTGGGGAACACCGCAAGTTACATTAGCAACTTCTGACATCGTATTTTGAATTTTACATATTTGTTTTCTTTCAGAGAGATAAGATTGAAATAAGTGTAAAGCGGTTCCTCTTATTCCGTATAGTTCTAGCTTAGAAATTAGAATTTTATGGTCAACAGTGTCAAAAGCTTTTTTGAGATCTAGAAATAAAAAGCCATTAATCAGACCTTTGTCCTTATATTGTATGATCAAACAAACCACTTGCGTTTCTGACGTTTTAGTTCCTCACAAAGACTACACTTGTTTAATACGAAAACCTCATTGCGTTTCTGACGTTTTAGTTCCGCTCAAAGACTACCACTTGTTTAATACAAAAACCTCATGTCTGCTTCAAGTGGCAGTTTAATATCAACCTCAGCTGATCCATTTTTATAGCAGAAATAGACGCACAGAACGCTTGCTGTTTGTATAGCTTAATGTTACAATACAATACATAATTATAATAATAAAGTGAGCAGTTCTTGCTGCACTCATAGGACACCAGGAAATAATAAAAGCGAATCTAAGGTCCATGCAATATTAAAATTTTGGTTATATAAATAATTTGTGCCACTGCTGGAGCACAGCTACTTGAATTTTCCACAAGAATGGATGCTACATTAGTGTTACAATGTAAATCATCGGCATCCATCATCACCATTTTCACAGGTGTACACTTTTCAACCCCCTCCCACAGTGACTTAACCGATGATGGTGGGTCTATAGTTCAACATTTTAAAAAGCGTATATTGGTTATGAGCCCGCCTACCTGAATTTCTGCTGTCTGAAAGGGGATGGGGAAATGCACTTTTATAATAGTAAAATGTACTAGGATGCGCAAAAGGAAAGGGAGTTCTAATCTCCTATTTGAGAGCTGTGGATCTAAGGCAAATTATTCCACATATAAGCACTTTGCATGCTCCAAGGGAATAAAGTATAAATTACAGTATTATATACTAGAGTATTTATTACTAATAACAACAATATATTGTAGTTTTTCAATTACCTTCACAGTGACAGTACTACTGCTGTCAGACTGCCAGTGCAAGCAGCCATGACAAACAACGCGAATTCTTTGTTCAAGAAGTGTTTTCAAGAAATTGTGTTTTCAACAATTCGTGAAGTCCCTGTCGGGGGGTTTTGACATGCAACAATTTCTTATTACTTTTTGTATCTGCGAAGCAGATATATTGCTATCGCAAACGTGACCGTACCGTATCCCTAGCCATTCAGCGACGAGCTTATATAATTTAAGCCAATTTGAGCCAATCAGCGATTAGCTTACATCAATTGTTTACATCGTGCCCGCATCTAACCTGCGAACGGGCATACTTTAGCCTCGTCAGGCCTCGTGTAAATCGTGTTTATATTCTTTCAAAAATACCTTGATATTTTTATCAATTTATCTTGAATTGAAGTTATTTATCAACATGGAATCTAGCCTGCTCACAGGCTCTATATAGCCTGCGACTTTTATTGATATTTTTTCAATACGCCCCCTTTGAGATAATTGAATATCCGGTAAATAGTAGCCAATCAAAGCAAGTTTTGTTAATTAGATAACCAGAGGTTATTAACAACAACAAACAGTTTCTCGCGCAATTTTACGCCTGTATCTTTCAATAGAATTCCAAGGTCTAAACTTTAATCTAAAATAATTCATGGTCGTTTTTTCCCTAAAGTGTTCTAATATTTAAAACATAGTCCCGTTTGTATATTGCTGTCTTGTTCGTACATTGCCGTTTTAAATTATGTAACTATACCGACAGAGACGTAAAATTTTACTCTCTATTAGTTAATGTATTTTATATATTTATATCCAAAATATAAGTGTAAGGTTTAAGGAAACGTATTTAGGTTTTGAACAAGTCAACAAACACTATTTATTAAAAGTGTCGAACAATAGCAGGCTAAGAGACAACATTAATCATTATTGCGTGAAGTCTGTCATTTGCTCAATAATACAATTAACTCAATAGACAATAGACAATTTGAAAACCCGTGGCCGTGGCATCGATTCTGCCGTGTTTAATAACTACATTTTTTTTGTAAAAAGCTCTTGTTGTAATAATATATGTCACTAGTTGAGACTCCCAAAAATAAAGTCTCAAAGAGAGAGCGGACTTCGGTCAAAAAACACGCAAACGACTATTGCAAAATTTCCAGGTGTAAATTCAAATTGGCCAGGTGTTCTATTAAGAACGACTTTCCTCGACGGCGTCTCTTTTAATAATTTGCCCATTGTCTTGACTTATTCAAGACCAGATTGTTTAGGCAGAAAGCCTTGGGTTGACAGGGCAGTATTTGGGAGAAATGTTAGGAGGCATTTGACAATCAACTGCTTTATACTAGCTGATTCACTGCCTGTGTCTCAACGAACGTCTCGCTGGGCTAACCTTACTGTAAGTTGTTCAACGTTTGAAACCGCAAGTGATGCAAACGCGGTTAGATAAATTGTCAGCCTGAACTAGACTTATTTTACTCTCTCTGCAAAGATCAGCAAGGCATACGTCGAAGTTTTCCCTTGTACTTCTTTGGAAAAGGTTTATTATTATAGCTGACGAAGACAAAGTATCGGTATATTACATGTAAACTTTTATCAAATCCCGTTGGAAGTACAGTTAATATTGCTAACATTCGCTCATCCTTCAACGTTAATTTAAATTGAAAGGTTTCTCAAATACATTCAGTTACTTCTTCGAAGAGATAAACAAAGTCATGGTTTTATACGCCACTGATTGAATGCCAGCTTTAAAATTACATTGCGAAATGTCGTACGAGTTAAATATTTGCACGATTTTAACTCATGGGGCACTTCTGACCAATGGGAATTTTGCGTACGCTCCGTACGCATAAATCGACTTTTTACTAATAAAGGTCGCAGGCCGTTCCTCCCATGCAGCCTCTGCCTGACAACGGCCTGCGAGCAGGCTACATGGAATCTTATCCTCATCTGGTAAGTAGTCAAATACGACATATTATATATTTAAATACCAAATTTGTGCAAATATATGTCCCACATATTTAATAATACATGAGTTCGCCAGTTCGGCAAATATTTACTATACTATCTATAGTTAATATTGCCACAGAATAAAGAATTTTGATATTACCGTATCTTCGGCGTAGAGTTTACATGGAATGCACTCTGGAATTTTTTTATTAATATATTACACTGTATAAAATATTGGATATTTTCGAGGTTATTTTAAGCCATTTGTCAACATAGTTCACAAAAAGATTTAATATACAGTATTAAAAACAATCCTTCTGTGACTTCTGTAATATTTTAAACAATGAAAACATAGCAGGCAATATTGCCAATTAACAATATCAAAGGAATCTATTGAACAGTTCTTAGGAGATATTGCATTAAATCCTGGTCCTGTATTTCTGTATATTGACTCTGTAACAACAGTCGATCCAACTATATAAAGCTGTCATCAAATGTAGTGTTAGATCAAAGGTTGAAGATGTTTAATATCAGTTAAAATACTTATACATTTTGGTTTTACACATTAGAGTTAATTAAACAAAATTTTTACAAACATTTTCAAATAAAAGAATCCTCACCCTCCCGAGCCTCATTACATTGTCATTTTGCTTTCTAACATAAATATTTTTCTTTAGAGATTAATACAAGAATGAAGAATAAATGTACTGGATACTGGCTGGATAATTTTGTCAGAACAACAAACTTGCAAGACAATCTTACCCAAATGCATTAGTATGGAAAATAACTTAACAGCTACAATGAATAATCATATATTATATGGTGGATTTGATCAATGGCACACAATGTACAAAACTAAACTTGTGGTACCTTCTACTCAAACTGATAATCTCCCACAACACGATTGTTTTTGTGTGAATGTGCTGTACGTGTTAAACCGAACAGTGTGGTATATCATTAACTGTGCACAGAACTGGAATTTAATTATATACTTCACTCATGACCTTCAAAACATTCTCAATTATTCAGTGGTCTTCGACATGTTCACCAAATATTTTGTGTATGTTACTCAACAGTTAACATTGGCAAGTGTAAACAACAACTGACATAACTTTTGCTTCATATGATTACAATAAAGTTTTGAAAATTTGATGAGTATGGATTGAATTGACAGGTGACAGTTTACTAAATAGCCGGCTGTATAGACACTTTGAATATTGTTTGCATGAAATTTTTATTTCATGACTGCATAATTATCTGTTACAATCATAATCACATTATAAAGTTGGTTAAATTTTTTCGGTGCGGGCGTGGGGGGAGCACTTGCCCTGTCACCCTCCCCGCTGTGTACAGCCCAGTTTTAAATCTTATCTGCTATTATAATAAGTGATGAAATATTTCAATTGTCCCATGTCACCATTATTCAGTTCCTTTCAAGAAAATACAAAATGTGAATCAAGTTTTTTCGCAGATACATGTACGCGTCGCGTACCTATTTTTGTATCTGCGTACCGTACCGTACCGTACCGTATGTTAACACATAGCCATTCAGCGACGAGCTTATATAATTTAAGCCAATTTAAGCCAATCAGCGATTCGTTTATATCAATTGTTTACATCATGCCCGCATCTAACCTGCGAACGGGCATACTTTAGCCTCGTCAGGCCTCGTGAGTACAGTAAAATGCATGCTTCGCCACATCTGATGCTCGATATATGCGAGTGCAAAAGGAATTGTGACCAGTCACACGGTTACAATCAGGCACAATAGAGACCTTACGATTTTAGGACGGCAACGCGACGGCGACGGCCAAAACAAACTCCTTCAAATAAATGGTAGTAAAGATAGTTCGTGGTATATTATCAATG
>CACRXK020007390.1:0-22941 GCA_902702795.2 Paramuricea clavata
CTACTCTGGGGCGGTAAATCGCCTTAAATCGCCTTAAATCGCCCAAAATCGCATTAAATCGCGGGTTAAAATGGTCAAATTTCTCTTAAATCGCCTAAAATCGCTTTAAATCGCCTAAAATCGCTTAAAATCATGGGCGTACTGGGTGGGGGAGGGGGGACGGGGCGACCGCACCCCCCCCCAGTTTCTGTCTGGGCAGTCGCCCCCCTGGCTTTGTTGGGCAAACAATGCCAGCCGGGCAATATTCGCTTCACTGTCTGGCAATATTGGTTTATTATAGAAATAAATGGGACAAATCCTGTCAATTTTGTGGGAAATTCTGTCAATTATGTGGGAAATATGCTATCCAATAGGAATTTTTTGTAATCACTTCTCGCCCCCCCCCCAATCACTTCTTTCCAACCCCCTAATATTTTCCTTCCCGTACGCCCATGCTTAAAATCGCATTAACTCGCCAACATGCATTCTGTTTGATATATTCAGTCAATAATGTACTCAAGTTTATCAATTGCTGCTATTTTGCTGGCAAATCATGTATAATCCAGGTGTTTTGCAATCAAAAGTAATGCAACATGGATAAATCAAATAAGTGGATTAGGCTGACAGTATTTAGTTACTCATTAGGCTCCGGTCGTTAATAAAAACAGAGCCTTTTTCTGCTTTATGCAGACTTTACAATAATTAGGCAATTCTGGGATATGAAAGACCCATAGATTCCATTACACTACCAGCAACAAAATTGAGTTACTGGTGAATTTCATTATTGGTGTAAAATGTGGAGGCTGGGCTACAATTTATATGGACTATGGTGGCTGGGCTACAAATTAATCTATAATATACATGGCTTCTCAAAGCCTAATTGCTGTTAGAACAACAGTAGGAGACTATGATAATTAGAGTCAATGAGTACGAGTATATAATAAGGTTATCCTGCAATTTATGCACTGTTGCATGTAGATCGAGCACTGTATTGTATACAATGGTTGTACTTCGACATGTGCATGGTTATACTCTAGCTCCTAGTTATAATTATATTGGCTATCATACGAAAAACATACGTGAGGTTTAATATGAGCGAGATTTGCAAGTTTTGCAACTCTCATCTATTAAATTTTCCAGATCTGTATATAAAATAAACAGTAAAACAATTATTACATCGTACATACCATACAATCTTTGTTGTTACTTGTTTGCAGAACAAATTATCAGGTAAAAGACTTAAAACCACGATGTAGTGCGCCGTATCATTTTGTTTAGTATTTTTTTTTAATAATTTAGAATTCCGACCATTTATATGCGATGTACTTCATGTAAATTAAACTTTACGGCATTACGCCGACAGTTTCCGAATGCGTGACAACACTGTTTCAAACAGTTTCTGGATATAGATATCAAACATAATTTTATAAAACATGTTTGTTGAAACAGTTTAAATAAAATGCAAGCTAAATAAAGAAGTGTTGACAAGATACAAAACAAGACAATTTCACTTACAAGGGTGACAAGGTAATTTATAGGAATATAGCTTATTGTAACTGTATAAATATATTGTGCGTTTCTACTCCCTGTGGGCTATGGTTCTTTTGGAAATCAAATATCTATTATATTTTGCAATTAATAATATTAACGTTTAGCCTAAGACATGTGTAGTTTAGTTATAGGTTGGTATTTTGCAATTATGTACCGTACATGCCCCTTAAGTAGAGTATATTTATTAACTGTTTACAATATTTGTGGTATATATAAATGTAGCCATGAATGCATGACCACATGACCCCACAAGATGAACTCCAATGGCTTCTAAATAAGACAATGGATGAAAAGTTCACGAATATTGAGCTTTATATATGATTCGGATTAAATACAATAATTATTAACCTAGCTTTATATAAAATTTACATACATGTTCTAATAATTGTATTTTGCTTCATACAATGCATATGTGTCAATGTGTGTGAAAACATTACATTATTCAGCTCACTCCCCTTTGGGGCTTTTCAGTCACCGCTTACATAAAGTATTAGGGTTACTTATGTTAGTCTAGACTATATATCTTTATAACAATGAGAATATGATATCACTTTTCTAACTGTTTTTATTCTAACCCACCCTGCCATATTTTGCCTTGTGGGAGAAAACCGGAGAAAAATATAAAATTCAATTACCTTGAAAAACAGGTCTAAATTGCAATCCCTAAAATTTAGAATTTTCTCTTAAATCGCATTAAATCGCCTAAAATCGCTTTAAATCGCAGTGCTTCAAAGTCCCAGTTTTTCCTTAAATCGCCTAAAATCGCCCAAAATCGCATTATATCGCAGCGATTTAAGGCGATTTACCGCCCCAGAGTAGGCCTACGTATTGTAGTAATTTGACAGCTCTAATTGCTTTGAATTAATGGTTGAGTAAGAACACAAGGTCTTGTACTCATGCATGGCACAAAACTCTTAAAAACTTTTAAATTTTCTAATATTAATTTATTTGAGTTTTGTCCCATCAGTACAAGTACTTGAGTTCTTACCCGACCATTACTTCAAAGCAATTAGAGCTGTCGAATTACTACAATACGTTATAGCTAATTTGAATTTGAAAGGGTTCAGTTTTTTTTTATACACACTGTGGTGATTAAATCTCCCGCAAACCGAGGAGGTTTGTGAAAGTCCCTCGGGACTCCTTCGGGCTTCCCCTCAGGCTTCCCCTCGGGACTTTCACAAACCTCCTCGGCTTGCGGGAGATTTAATCACTATATATATACTCTTAAAAACCATGATAGTACTTATAATAATTAATAATCCTGACAAAACAAATCTTGAAAATGTAAATCAAACTCCTATGGCAACCCCAAATATTGATACATTAAGCATTTAAAATAGCCAGCTTAAATGTTACTAGTCTGCCGAAACATATAGACAAATTAAGTTATTAAGAGTCGCAATGAAAAATAATGAAATTGATGTCCTTTGCAATTAATGAAAGCAGAATGGACAACAGTATAGCACCTGAGTTAATAACAATACATGGATACAACTGGATTTCCAAAGATAGAAATGGATTTGGGGGTGGTATTGGTTTCTACATTAGAAATACAATAAATTATTGTCCTAGACCAGACCTAAATCAAATTGAAATTAAGTCATTTCTAATTACCACATGGTACAGACCGCCAAGCGATTCAATCAGCACTTTATATAAATTTGAGAGTTGTTTAAAATTAATTAATAACGAAGACAAAGAGAGTATTATCTTAGGGGATATTAATTATGATCTCCTATAGGCAACAATCAACTAATAAATTAAATTATCCGTTTTTCAGTTTTGAGAACATCTCTTTTGTTAACGTTCTGCTAAGTTTGAGACGTTTACAAACTTCAAAAAGTACAGGTTTGGATAATATTTCTGCGAACATGTTAAATATTGCTGCAAACATTATAGCTCCCTCTCCATATATATTCTCCATATTATATATCTGTCACTTTCCACTGGGATATTTATAGATGATTGGAAAAATGCACGAGTAAATCCAATTTATATTAAGGAGGGAAGACGTGGTAATATGGAAAATTACTGACCATAATAATTTCTATACTACCAATATTAAGCAAAGTATTTGAGAAGTTTTCCGACAAATTTATCAATATTTTAATGAAAATATACTTTTATGCAAATTTCAATCATTTTTCGTCCAAGTTATCCCACTTTATCAGCTCTAATCCAAATGGGTGATAATTGGTTTGAAAATATGGACAGCGGAAAACTGACTGGTGTTGTCTTTTTGGACATTCGCAAAGCATTTTATTCAATTGATCATGAGATACTTCTTGAAAAACTGAAATTTTATTAAAAACTGAAATTTGGTTCCAATCAAATCTAACTTCCCGAAACCAACAAACTTTTGTAAATGGTTTTCTTTCAACGAAAAAGGAAATAATATGTGGAAAACCTCAAGGGTCAATTCTAGGTCCCTTGTTGTTTTTAATTTATATCAATGATCTACGAAATTGTCTTGGATCCACTGCTGATGATGGCAATTATTTACCTCTTTATTTTTCCAGATATTTTAAAAGAGTTTTACGACATTTGGATTCTTTCGGGTGCATTTTTATTCGGCTTTCTAACGTAAACGTTATTTAGTAACAACAGTCGTGAAGCCATTTTGTGTTTGAAATTTTGGACTTTTTAAGTCCTTTTCTTTCTTTTAATTAGCCAAACTTTGCTTGTATAACGACCCGTTACCACGACTTTTGTTTAACTTTTTTAAGACTCACAAGACGTATTTTTCAAGTCATTCTTGGGAGTTTGCAACACTGAATAGCAGGGGTGCCCGTTAGGGGTGTGTGTGTGGGGGGGGGGGGAGGCGTGACACCCCATGTTTTGTGAAATGTATCTAAAAAGCCGGTCCACGAAAAAAGTCGGTCCGGCTAAAATCTGAAAGACATCCTTTTGAGTCGAAAAAAAAGAAATAGGCGGACATTTTGGAAATGAAAATTGCCTAAAAATAACAAAAACGCATACCCAAACCAAGAGATCAATCATATTATACTAGCAACAAATAATCAACTTTCGCGTTGTAACAGTTCAGCCAACGTAATGCGATCAGATTACCTCAAGCCCCCGTGGTGCAGTTAAAAGGGCATTGTTAGTCTTGTCGCACAAACTGAGAAACTTTGAAAGGCTGAAGTTCAGCTGGGTAGCCAAGAGAGGCTCGAGGGGGGGGGGCTGCAATGGGCGGAAGGACTGCGCTTGCAATTGTGAAAAGCTGAAAGCCAGGAGAAATTGTTGGGTGGGTACGATGTGTGAATAATGATACCCATCTCTTCTGTTTACCAATAAAATTATAATCTTCCCTATGTACAATTCTAACTCCAGTAAACAATGTCTATGGTTGTGGAAAGCACATTTGAACTTGAATTTGCGCGCATAACAGCAGTCATTACCGACTTGTACAAAAAGAAGACATCGTGCTATTTTGCTGTTGTATTTGCGTGTAGAG
This sequence comes from Paramuricea clavata, assembly GCA_902702795.2. NCBI lineage: Eukaryota > Metazoa > Cnidaria > Anthozoa > Malacalcyonacea > Plexauridae > Paramuricea > Paramuricea clavata. Next base: position 4,988 of record CACRXK020007390.1, read on the forward strand.
TACAATGTTTTACATAAATATTTTTTCGATCTAACAACAATTAGGAGACGTACAGTGAAAATACAAAAAGTATCCTACTTCCGCTTCTGCAGTTTGTTGTGATTTACTGTAATTTGTTCTGTTTTTCTGTAGCGATTACGGATTTATCGGCAAATACCGCGATAAAATTTAGTTTTTTCTATTTTTAAATATGATAATTTGTAGCAAAGGGAAATAATACATTTTTCGTTAGTTTAATTGCATATAAAAATGAACGAAATTTAAATTTTATCGCAGTATTTGCCGCTAAATCGGTAATCGCTACAGAAAAACAGAACAAATTACAGTAAATCACAACAAACTGCAGAAGCGGAAGTAGGATACTTTTTGTATTTTATCTGTAAAAATGCCTTTTTGCGATAGTACCTTTTCCTCAAACCTCATCCTAAAATACGTGAAATAGCGTTCTAATGAATCTAGAAATTCAAAATTTTCCTCGCGCCATGGGCGCTCGCATTTGAAATCCATAAAATTTTTGGACCCCAAAAACTTAGACCACCGCAGAAATTCTGAAAGAACGTTTATTTAAACTCTTTAAATAGTTGGCTTTTATTATCAAACAAAAATACTACAAAAGTCGGTCTCAGAACATAGGACATCCCCAACTTTTTTTTTAATGTGGGCCCCTGCTCATTAGTTGTCAACAAGCCAAGTCAAAATGTAGCCATAGGAAACCATTTAAACGCTCATTTCGTTAAAACGGTTATTATTTTACATAAAATTCAAGTTAAGAATTCAATTTTCTTTCTGGGGTTTATACTAAAACAAATAGGTAACTCAGCCTCGTTGCAAACGGAATTCCAAATGAAAGATCACATTACATACCCTTCTGTATTATTAAAATGTACAGATACAATATTCTCCTTTTTCTTCTGCCAATATTGGCCATATTGAGGGAAATTTTCAGTTAAGTTGAAATATATAGTGAAATAGAATTAAAATTTGTGGAAATACAAATTTCAAAAACAAAAGCATTAAAAATTTTCCTCTTCTCACACTCTTTTTGTTGCGCTCTTTCCATGAATTTCACACTGAAATCGCAGGAAATGGCCCTTCCAGATTTCGAAAAGAAAAATTTTCCCCAAAACTCTGGATAATTTCCCCCAAAATCTGCCCAAAATGTTTGAGAAACGTAGCCTAAAGATATATAGTCAGAAGACAAAAATAAATTGCATCAAGCCTTAAAGACTTCCTACTGAGCACGATGTACAGCAGAATTGACACTCTTTTGAGAGAAGTGCGATGAAAGTCAGAAATTTATTTGACATTTATAACACTTACGCCGATAATTAAAGCTATATTTTTGTTTAAACTGCTCATGTATTCGGCCACTTAACAGTTTCAGTTGTATGCCTTTTCATATGGTAGAGAAGTGCTAGTTTGTAAAGAAAAATAGTGGTGTTTATGGACATCTGATGTGTGCCATAACATAAAAGTACATCTTTTAAATGTAAAGGAAAGTATATTTATTATGCCGAGGGGAGGGGGATGAAGATATTAAGGGGGGGGACCGATATAATTTCTGGCATTAAAGGGGGTGGGGCTCTGAAAGTTCTCAATATACTGAAGGGGGAGGAGGCTTTACGATAACACTTTATCTATGTTAGTGAACAATAACTTTCATGGATTTGGTCTTTTACCATCGCATGCGTATTGTATTTTTGCCCGACTAAGTTAGTGACTAACCAATATCAATGTCTTAGGAAAGTTACATATCCATGACTCAAACAATGGGGTAAATTACATAGAAAATGAGTTACATTGAAAATGAGATACATTGCCATTCTAATGTTTTCCAAACCATCTATTCTATATTAACTGGCATGGGACGGCAAAAATTTTTAAATAAGCTAGGTGATTTTATAAATACATTTAGAAGAGCAGACTAAGGGTACTGTGAAGCAGAAATCAGTTTCTCAATACAACCATTTTATGGGAATATATAGTGATACAAATGTCGAAAAATCCGCCATATTGTTACTAAAAATAGAACAAAATGGCGGATTATTAGATATTTTCAAATGACTTAAAGTACATTATATCATCGCAAGGAATGGTTGTCAGGGACGTAGCGACCGGGGAGTGTGGGAGTGGGGTGTAAAACTCCCCCCTACTGTGAAATTCAGACAGAACTCATTTAAAATTCAAGCTAAAATTTTGAGATATTCAGGTAAAATTTGCGTAATAAAGTAATTATTTTTGTGGAATGTTAACCATTTTTGTAAAACACAGTCAATTTACATGTAATTTGTTTGCGAATTTGCTTTAAAAAACGCCAGAATTTCAGTCCTAGAGCTTCACAAATGTAAAAAGTTTCTGGGGGAGGACAAACAGACCCCCTTTTCTCCCGAAACTTAGTATGTCAGTGCAAATCAATCACAAAAAGCTTTAATTTATTATAATTATTACACTTCAGGTAAATTTTTAACATTGAAATTCAAATTTCACTTAAAATCCTCCGACATCCCCCACCCCAAACTTCAGATGCTTCGCTACGTCCGTGATGGTTGTATTTCGAAACCGATTTCAGCTTTAAGATATCCGTAGTCTGCTCTTCTAAATGGATACATGAAATCACCTATAGCTTATTTTTAATTATTTTTTTGGCACCACGTTTGTGACGTAATTTACCAACCTGTTTCACAGGGTCTCACCTCCGCCACGCTCCATAAAAACTGGCTCCAGCGAGACCCTGTTCGTGTATGATCACGTGAAATCCCAGATTTTGGGATGTACCGTAATTTGTCTTTAGGGTGGGAATGTGGGGCAGAGTTATTTACTACAGTCATTTCTAAAAATAACAGAACTTGTCAATTCGGCAGTTTTTGAATTTCTCAACGTTACGAAGTTCTATATTATTTTGAAATAAACTACCAACAGTCCAACACTCCGAATAAACGTTATATATGATATGGTTTATGGCATTTAGACCGGTGATTTAGAATCAGTCGTTGTCGTCTGTTTCTACATATATGTGATCACTAGTCGCAATGATATCATTATTGTTAATATAAAGTGACTTGTGATTTAAACTGTTCTTCATGTAATATAGCACAGATCAGATGTATTTGTCAAAAGAAAATGGATACATTTCAGTGTATTTGCTAAAAAAACTTATCAACTATGAACTCTCACCTTTATAGAAATTGAAAATATGCAGTGCAACGGTACGTGTTTATATATTTTCACGACTTGGCACGATGTTTAGTTTTGTCTATAATAAGTGTTCGAACATTTTATCATTATGGCATGCCAAGATGGACAATATTACTTTATCTCCATTTATATAATGTATATTTCAAATATTTCAAATCTATATTGGTAAAACGAAATTGCCGTATATAGCCTAAAACGAAACAGAAATATATACATCAAAACAGAAATATATAAAATGAAACACTCGTATATAATTCGAAACACCCATATGTTAAACGACGTTAGTATTATATATAAAACGAACTTTTCCCAAATATATGAAACGAGATTCCTTAAATATTTAAAACGAAATTCCTAAAATATATATAAAACGAAATTCCTCAAATATATAAAACGAAATTCCTCAAATATATAAAACGAAATTTCTCACAAATATATAAAACGACATTCACGTGCAGAGCTTAATTTATGGTATAAGAAAAATCAATCCCACTGTGTCTACACGCAATATGACCAGGAATGTTGAGGTCAGAAACATGAAAAGTTTAACCATAACTCTTTTAGAGAGGACCTTCTAGCTCAGCCATGGGGGCAAATTGTTCTGGAATCATATACTGATTCAATGTGGGCCCTTTGGAAAAAGTTATTTTTGGAAGTCTTGGATAAGCATGCCCCTGTTCAGTGTATTAGAAAAAGAAAATCTGGCTTTCCGTGGCTGACTGGGGAAATTAAAAAAATTATCTTTGAAAGAGATAAATTAAAGCGTGAGGCAATGGTGACTGGTTCCCGTGCTGCTTGGGATAAGTACAAATCAACTAAGAATAAGGTCAATATTGCCCTACTATACAAGCTAAAACAGATTATTTTCGCACTAAAATATCAAATCAAAATAATAATCCAAAAGAGGCTTGGAAGACAATCAATAACTTAATCGGTCGTTCTCCAGGTAATACCGTTGTTGATGAATTAAAGTTTAATGATACAAAAATTACCTCATCTGAAGAAATTGCCAATGTTTTTATACATATTTTACTGACATTGGTCCTAACTTAGCTAGTTCTATTGATGATACTGACATTACGTTTGATCGTTTCGTCAAACCAGCTACATCAAAAATGACACGCTTTAAGTTAGTTTCACATACTAAAGTAGTCAAACTTCTAAATGGTTTATCCAATTCGAAAGCAACTGGTCTTGATAGAATATCTGTATGAGGCGCGGAATTGGACATTATTCTGAACTTATTATAAACATGCTAAATTCAAAATATACATGGCATATTTTACATACACAGTGATAATTTTCAAAAACTTGTGCTAAACTTATAAAGGCCATTCTAAACATCATCATATACATTCAGAACTTCTTGCATCGTGTTGTCAAATTATATAACTTATTCTAAACTTTTAAATAACATGCCAAAGTTTTTTATAACATGCCAAACTTTAATTTGTGCCGCTATCCATTTTACATCGTATTCCAAATTTTCATGACATGCTAAACTTTTATCATATGCTGAAAGCACTTTTATATCGTGTTGCATAATGCATTGCGAGCCTGGAACCCCCTGCATAGTAGAGCCCATGCCTCTGGTTTCAGCGGTTCTCTCGAACCAAGATGGCGGCTTTAGGTGGTATAGGGGGAACAGAATATAGTCTTTTCTCATTCTTTCAGAGAACTAAAGCAGTTGCTGCGGAAACAGAACATTTCATATCTTTAGAACACCAATCCTTCAATGATATCGATAGTCTCGAGCGAATACATGAAAGGCTTTCTGAGGCCGGAGATACTGTTTTCACTTTAAAGCAGAGAGCATTAAATCTTATTGCTGATATCGACATGGAGAACTTCTATAATGAGATGGACGAATTATCTACCTATTTAAATCGACTTAGAATTTTCCTTCAAAATCTTATCAATGACCTACAAGATCAGGTAGCTCACACTCCAGCCTACAATTGCAATAGGGTACACACGGGTATGAGAGGTCAGCCACGACTTGAAATATCAAAGCGACAAATAGAATGTCTCAGAGAATTACACTTTTCTTGGACAAAAATAGCTGAATTGCTCGGTGTTTCTACAAAAACGTTACGCCGAAGACGTGACGAATTTCAAATTGATGATGCGGAATCTTGGTCTACTATCAGCGATGCCGAATTACGAGACGTCATGCAAGAAATTATGAGTATTACACCAGGCATTGGACAAACACGTATGCTAGGTGCACTGAAAAGTCGAGCAATAAGAGTCCAACGGTCACGTGTGAGAACGCTGATGCGCGAGTTAGATCCTATAGGAACTGCCCTTCGTTGGCGAGGGGCAATTTGTAGAAGAAATTATAGCGTTCGTTGTGCAAATGCTTTATGGCACATAGATGGGAATCACAAAATGATTCGCTGGCGTATTGTGGTTCATACAGCCATTGATGGGTACTCCAGGCTAGTACCGTATCTTTACTGCGCTAATAACAACAAGTCAGTAACAGTTCTACAGTTATTTCGAAATGCCTGCCAATCATATGGTTTGCCTTCGAGAGTGAGGTGTGACCACGGGCTTGAAAATGTAGGTGTTGCTCGAATGATGCTAGAGTGCCGTGGCATCAACAGAGGGAGTATCATCACTGGTGCTTCCGTTCACAACCAACGGGTCGAAAGACTTCACAGAGATGTCACTACTGGTGTTCTTAAGGCATATATTGATGAATTTCACATGATGGAAAGTTCAGGGCTTCTTGACCCTGATAACGAGGTACACATCTTTTCACTTCACCTTGTTTTTTTGAAATTAATTAATGATTCCTTAGAAGAGTTTGTTAATCAGTGGAATCATCATGGTATTAGTACAGAAAGAGGATCATCACCACTACAACTTTGGACAGAAAGTATATTAAGATGTGCAACCGAAAGCAATTCAACATTAGATGATGTTTTAGTTAACGAGGAAGTCGAATATTATGAACTACAAGGGGACGATGAATTCGAAAATGATCAAGCTGGGGTTGTTGTACCCGAGAGTTCACTTAATTTAAGTGAAGATCAACTTGCTTATGTTCAAAACCTATCAAGACAGAACAACAGCAGGTCCGACAAAGTTCACACATATGTTCATGTTGTAAATGCCCTTAACATGATGGTCTAAATAGCATTAATATAAGTACGTTATCATAACATTAAGAGCTGTAATTGTATTGTTCTGAGTAGTTATTAAAATCCAGACAAACAAGTACGTGCAAGGTTGAAACAAACACAAGTTAGAGTTTTATCCAATATCATTACATACTGGTAAATACAGGTGTACCTTTTGAACTCCATACTCTACAGTTAGTGTAAATTTGTACTTTGATACAACATTTATTTCTCGAAATAATATGAACATTTTAACATTAAACTTTTTACATAGTCTTGAAAGTCTCTAATTGACTATTGTCACGATGGAACTTCAAATGGAGCCAGTTAAGTACGATATAATGCGGTACACAAGTCTAAGCAATAAGCCTTTGTGACGCATGAAACAGAAAAGTAATGCTTGAATCTATAATGGTAAAAATTTCTGCTAATTCCTAGCTTCAATTTTCTTTCCAAATCGTACAACATTAAAAAAGCTGGCCTCATTTAAAGTTCTAACACCGTGATTGAGCAAAGACAGCAGTGTATAGTATTGCTAAGATCCGTTTCCGATTGTTTCATCCAGTAAACCAACTAGTGTATATTAAAGTGTACTTGACCTATGCAATCTGTTTGTTACAATTGCTTTTGCAAACCATAACATGAAACTAAAATTCCAACAAGAATTGTCAAATATCAACATGCAACACAAATAAAAGTACGTATCTTTTTTTTTTCTCTTTTCGTAGAAAGTCATGTATACATATGTACTTACATTAGACTTTTGCACAACTGTACAAATATATATCACTATCACACAATTATGGACGGCCTATTTAGAAGCCCAAAAGTCATCTACGGAGAAGTGAACGATTTCTTTGATGATTCAAGCACAGCTTTCAGAGATGCAGTAAAACTATGCTGATCAGTTAGCTGATTTGGCAGCGTGATACTGAACAGGCAAGCTGAAGCAAAAAAAGCAGTAGTATTGTTGAATTTGACCTTTATCTTACCCAAGCCATAATTGGGTAGTCTTGTTGAACCTGTGGTAAAAATAAGAAATTTTTCGAGATGCGAAGGATCGGCATTAAGAAGAAATCGCTGTAAATTATTAGCAATTCCAGATTCGTCTTCGTTCAACACTTCTGGAAACTCGAGAACGTCAACCACTGCCGAAGGGCTCATCTCACTCTCAGCGCTTGGGACAAATAATGATTCAAACATTTCTGGAAAATCTTTCATTTTCTCTCTGAATCCAAGGGTGTTTAATCCTTCTGCAATCTGGTCTATGACAATCTTTCGTCGTCCGATAACATCATGGATAATAAGTAGTTGAATAATCTTCATTTTATTTCGTTCTGGGAAAAAAGAATACAAAATAAGCAATATACATGCAGTAATATGAAAAGTACTTTCCAGCAAGCTATATCGACATAAATATTTTACGTATTTTGTGACGCTATATTTATTTGATTTAATGATTAATTTTGAGACATACGTACAGTTAAAGTTTCAGTGAGGCCACATTCGCACATGATGTTTAGACATTCATCCTGGTCTAAAGATTGCACGTCATCAGCATTATCAACCTATATGGTAATGAGAACCTGATATGAGTAAGTTATAATTAAAATTTAGGAAAAAACTAATTTTCTAAGAATATCAAGTAGGAGCAGTGCTGCGTTAAAAATCCTTCCGTGCATTGTAGAATGACCAGTATAAATATGATTTCAAAAACTAATTTGAATATAAAAAATTGGCTAACATTTGTTTACACTCAATTAACAACCTGTCAACCATTGATAACTCACATGCCTACTTAACTATTGTTCTAACTATTGTTATAACTATTGTTATCGTTTACGAAGCATAGTTTCGAATAAATGTAACTACAGTGTATTAGCTTTAGAATTATCTAGTAAATGAATGAATAACTCTTATACATAATTCTAATGCTTATTCCTATTTTATGCTTCTGTAAAATTGAACAATATTATGTAACTATATGCATGCAGGTTATATAAAGTTGTGAACTGGGTAGCAACAATGTAAACGTCCACTTCACCCACTATTGCATAACGCTCTTCCATTGATGAGTTGATGATTAAAATCAGAGTAAAACACTAAGGTAGGGCGCATTGCAACTTAATTTAATGGGTTAAAAATACATATTAAAATTATACCGTTATGCATATTGGTAACTTGCGATTTTGTTCTCACACACCCTCCTTCCCTACTTTCTGCCAATAGTAGAATCTATTAGCGTGGCATGGCAAGGTTTTCAAGTGGCGATATATTACTTTTTTGAAAATCATTAAATCAGAGGAACAACATACATACTGTATTCAACCTAACTGTATTCAACCTAACTGGATCTTAAGGCCAATTCACACTACACAACGTTTACCTAAAACTTTATCAATATCTTGAGTTGTACTGTGCAAATCAAGCACATGATTCAATACAGTAAGGGGCCGATTACATGGAGATTTTCAGCCCAGGTTAAAATTTCGGGTGGGCTGACCAGGATGCTGAAGTTTCAGCTCTGGCGTCCTATAAAATCCTTATAAAATAAAGTTTTCGATTACGTGACAAAAATTTCAGCCCGTGATTAAAATTTAGGCCAGGCTGAAATTTCATCCCGGTTTGAGGTACCCGAGATGAAAATTTCATTTAACTTGTAATGTAGGAAAGTCAACATGTAATGCAGGGAATTTCATCCCAGACCCAGGTTGAAAAACCAGCATTTACTGTAAATGGCTTTATTTCTGTCTGTTCTAATTTTAAATGCAACCACAGTCTCACAGAAGTTGAATAATCTAACAATATTTCAAATTCTTCGAAGAAGTGGAATCGCTCCATTTTTGATACTTGTTTGTTTCAGCCCGAGCTGAAATTTCAAACCGGTCTGAATTTTAGACTCAGACCGGGCCGAAATTTTCCATGTGATCATGAAACAATTTTAACTCTGTTAATTAACCAGGTTGAAATTTAGCCCGGGCGGAAAACTCTGCATGTACTGTAATCAGCCCTTAAAACAACATAGGCAAGTTGTGTGCTTGATTTACACAATACAACTCAAGACTTAGGCAAAAGGTGTAGCGACATGTAAATCAGCTTTTAGAAATAGCATCTTTCTTGTTCATCTGTAAGGTCAAAGCCTTTTACCTGTATGCATAAATGGGCTATATTCAAAATGTCCTGGACATTAGTGACTATGGTGAATTTATATCCGAAGGTTATTTTTTCTCAGGTGGACTGGGTGTATGGTGGATGGGGTATGGGGGGGGGTGTAAAAAGGATTTATAGTTATATTTATTCCAAATTATTAGGAAGAAATTTTTCATATCCAGGCTTGTTTGTCTGGCATTTCAAGTGTATAATGCACCATGAAATACAAAAGAGTACAATAAACTATAAAATAATACGGGAAGAGCGAATCAGTCTGCATTGTAAATGGTCAATCAGCCCATTACATTGCAATGCACACCAATGAACCATACTATAATAATTCACTCTTTCTAATGGCTGATGATTTTACTCATCAAGGGGAGAGTGTCAGTACTCAGAGCGTTGAATATCTGCTAAAATTTAACAATTGCATTATTTCCTTACCTGATTAATAAAATGTTTCATGTGTGCTGAACATTCCCCAATGTTAGCAGTTTTCATGGCCAACTCAAAATCACCAGTGGCTAAATATTGATAAACAGAAGGGCTGAATACTGGAAAACCAGGACCACCTTGTAGAATACTATGGACAATAATTGTTCCAATGTATTTCATCATTCCTGATGCAACAACATCAGCATTATAAATTGGACTTTTGTAAGTACTGTCTTCAAAAAACATGTCACTAATTATGTTTAACAGATTGGTAAAAAATTGCCTTGTGACCCCTCCAGTATCAACTGCTGGTTGGCCTTCATACACGACTCTAAGCCTCTTTCTCGCATCAAAATTGGGATCCTTATAATAGCACATTGCATCATTAAAGAGGTCCTCCTCTTCAACTTTGACCTTCTCTTTTTCACTACTGAGTCTTCCCTCAAGCATTTTTAGAATGGAATTCAAGGTTGTCTCCTGAGGTAAAAATGATGGATGCTGCAGGATTTCATCATCTTCATCGTCACTAATTGAAACTAATGGATTACTTGTATTTGCTAAAAGAGACAAAGCTGCTTTATCTACAGTTCCATGTACTACAAGTGCATGTCCTAAAACATCATCAGCTATATTTGGAAACATTTCTTGTAATGTGTCAATGTTTTCCTGCTGGCTTGTTGAAGAAGAGCAAGGCATGTTGTGAGGTAAATCTTGTTCTTCATTGATAGATACAAGATTTGATGGATCTATGTCAGTATTATCAGAATAATATGTGCCTGTTCCTGGACTGTATGAACCAGCATCATCTTCATTCGGAATGTCTTCCTTTGGGCGTATATATATACTACCTTGTCCAGAAAGGCTTAATATACGAGCAGCTGTAAATTTTACACCTGTAGCTAGTTTCGGAGTCACAATTTGGCCATAGCAGGACTTGACAAAGTCAATATCAATATTGTTCTCTTCCAGAATGGGGAACCATTCTTTTATTTGATTTCTTAGGTCTGACTCTTCCCAAGACTTGTCAATGGGACAACCATGGATGACAAACCCATCATTTTCAAGTTGACATCTTGTTTGATGTGTTGGTACTGTACGAGTGGTGGAGGTAGGGAGTAGGATGAGATCTTTGTGCACAATATTGCATTTCCTTGCCTTTTTTCCTGGTGGTTTTTTGACCGACTTGGATGAACTTTTTGATGCAAGGGTTGGAAAAGACCTTCGAAGAGCTGCAGGTACATCCTCACTTCGTCTTTGACCACGTGATATGCTAATGTTGTTTGTAAACAATGGATTATTACTAGATCTGTTTATTAATACAGATGAAATGCTTGGAGGTGACAGACTTGACGAAGAATCAGGTCGATTTCTCGATTGATGATGTGTTATATTACTCGCATTTGTACTAACGGCCGTCACGCTTCTTTCTCTGTCGCCTTCTCGAGCAGGTTGCGTTGTTGTTGGTGTCGATTGCATCAACTGCCTCTCGATCGCCAAACTATTTCGATCGTCGAAATTGTCCAATAAGTTCCTAGCTTCATGAGCAATATTACAAAGCGCAGTTCGAAGGTTTCCACTTATTTGCCGATTTTCAGCCATTCTTTTGATTTGCGATTTTAAAAGTTCTGTAAAATGATAATCACCTGTATAGGCTGTATGTTACTCACTATAAAACCCGCGAAACAATATTCAGGCACAGGCTGTGATTTGTCGGGTTGTGCAGGTACGCGACCGCAATGCATTATGCAACACGATATAAAAGTGCTTTCAGCATATGATAAAAGTTTAGCATGTCATGAAAATTTGGAATACGATGTAAAATGGATAGCGGCACAAATTAAAGTTTGGCATGTTATAAAAAACTTTGGCATGTTATTTAAAAGTTTAGAATAAGTTATATAATTTGACAACACGATGCAAGAAGTTCTGAATGTATATGATGATGTTTAGAATGGCCTTTATAAGTTTAGCACAAGTTTTTGAAAATTATCACTGTGTATGTAAAATATGCCATGTATATTTTGAATTTAGCATGTTTATAATAAGTTCAGAATAATGTCCAATTCCGCGCCTCATACAATATAGCATTAAAGCAAGTTCAATCTAGTTTAAAACTAAGTTTTTAGAAGAACTTTTCGTGCATTTTATGGCATGATTTCGACTGTTTTCGTGACCCTACTGTTGGTCGTCTTGCTCAAGTTGTTATTTTAGCCGAAGTACTTTCAGAAGACAGTAGGTTCAACTTGTCATGTGCGTATATACATTTTTGGCAAGAAAAATTTTGAGTAAAACCGCATTAATACTAAGTAGAATACTCTACAATGAATACTATATCTGTTTCTATAAACTTTGTCTCGAAACGAGCTCTCATTTCAAAGATAATGTGGCTTAAAATCAGTGTATTGAATTATGCCGTTACTTGGCGCGTGCGAATTCTGAACCTTCATGACAGGGATTTGAAAAGCTTCTAAAATACACTTTATCACTTCATATATCCCCCATAAAATTTTTAAATCAATAAAGCACATCATAAAAATAATGTACGCTCATTTTCTAAGAAGTACTCATCGATTACCTGAAGGAAAAGTTTAAAATAGGTCAGGAGAGCAGTTTACAAAATGCCGTTCTCTGAAATGGCTTGTTTTGCAGGAAGCCATTAAATTTATGTACTTTCCAAAATTGTAATTTAGTCGCTTTTTTGGTCTCATTGTTCACTTATTTAGCATGGAATTACTTCACTTGAGCTCTTTTAATAATATCTGCAAGATACTTTGCTATTTGGTGAAATAAAAGCTATATTTTTAGCAGTTTATCTTTTGAAAACTGCATGCGCAACAAAGTGTCACCAATGTGTTTACTCTCGTCTGACAAACAACCAAAGATGAAATACTTTATTTCACTCTTTTATAGCAATCTAAAATGCCTAAATATTAGATTATTCATTTTATTTGAGCATACATATTATATTTTTATACAATTGGTCCTTGAAAAGGACTTATTTCAAGCTAGAGTCAGATTTCAAACTAGAGTCAGATTTCAAAAGAAACCGCCTGTCTGACATTTTACAGCAACCTACATTGGCGCGCACGACGTTTTAGCCACAAATCCGTTGTTTTCTCAACAGAAACAAAAGGAATTTCAGTTAAAATTCTTACCTGATGAATATTCAAAAGTGTTTATCTCTTTTTGGCGACTTTCAGTGCTCTAGCTTAATAGCGAAATAAAAAGCCTTTTGTTTTGTCACCGCACGCTGCGTTTGAAAATGCCGGCTGTCAAAGTCAGAATTGAAAACACCTCAAATATTTTTAAATTTTCTCACCTTTTTCGTCCTTTGTTTATATTTTAATTAGTAATTTTTGTACTTCGTGTTTTTCCAAACATATTTGAGCTATTTAAAAACTTCAAAGAGGTACAAACACTGTATTTTTGGGTTGCAGAGTTTTTGGACTTGAACGACAAGTTCTGAAGTTCACGTTCTCCATTGTGTGCCTGAGCTATGCCCAAGCAAATTTTTATAGCGTTTCATTATTTTGTAATTTATACCCTACAAGATGAAAACTAATTTGAAAATAAATGTGTACCAATCCAGGAATCAAAAAATATTTCTCCATTTATGTTGAGTTATTGAATTATTGCCCTTCAGATGTTGGGTGTCATGAAGAAACAAAATGTCAGGGACTTAAATTTACACAAACCAAGAATTCTCACCCAAAAATCTAATGATATATTTAAGTGTGGGAGCTCATTTAAAATAGAATTGATTAATCATTTATCATTTTAACCCTTTGCCAAATTTCAAGGTTTTTTATAACATTGATCTTGAGATATGGGTATTTTTGTAAAAGCAGTTGACAGAAGTTGACAGTAACTAAAATTTGCCATTTTCCTTGCAACTTGGGGAGTGCCAATGTTGCAACAGTCTGCAACTTAATGAGTTAATGCCCTGGGTTCCAGAGCCTTCAGAAAGTTTCCCAGATAGGGTTTCCTGTGTAATAAATTGAAACGCGGTGAAGGCTCTGGTTCAACGGGGAGATTCTTTGATTAAACCGCGCCAATCACAACACAAAATTAACGATTTTAGTACAGAATATGTACTAGACACCTGATTGGTGGAGGTTATCTAAACAGAATAATTTACATAAATTACTGAAAAAGATGGCGTCGTCATTGTCAAGCGAAGTGTTTGATAAAATTGTTAAGGAAACTTTACGAGAAAAATTCTCAAATATCGACAGATTAAGCACATAACAGTATAAAGCGCTATGGAATTATATAAACCGTAAGGACGTGTTTGCTATTCTGCCCACTGGTCACGGAAAATCTCTAATATTTCAGTTAATACCAGAATTATGCAGATGATTAAATTTAATACATCTTCAAGTCTCAAGTGAACCAATATTACTTGTCATATGTCCATTGAATTCTCTAATCGATTCCCGCCTTAAAGACCTAGTGAAATGCAGAATTTCTGCAACATGTTTGTCGAATGATGAACTGGATGAACGTGGTATACTTGCTGGAAAATATTCTATAGTATTTGCCAATCCAGAATCTTTGATTATGAATGCAAAGTGGCATGAGATGCTGAGCACTGAAATTTATCAAAACAACTTGTTTGGAGTAGTGACTGACGAAGCACATGTCATTCCTAAATGGTGAGTGTTGTGCATAACTCTATTTTACCTTCAAAAAGGCACATCCAAATAATGTAGTATCTTTTTACTTTTTTTATTCCAACTTCAGATTTTTACACTCTGTCCAATGACTTCAATGTTACTAACCGTAGTTGCACTAAATGGCTAGTAGGTACTTTTCCAAATATATTGGCTGAGTGGCAGGCAATAAATATTTATTTTCAATGGCTTTCATTGCCCTCCTTGATTTAAAGCAATTGTTTTGTTTGCACTTTAATGAAACTTAGGAAAGTGCTTACAATAATATGTATAAATACTTGGTTACTGTCATTCTATTTTGCATTTTATCCGACACACTGTACAGTCTTTGAGGATACAGACTCGGCCTATTAAGCCCATTTTCCACTAGACAAATTTGTTTGTACAAACAGTAAAAAAGCATTGCCAAGATGTGTTTTTCGCTTTGTGCAAACAAATTTACCTTGAAGAAGGTTTCAAAGAGATGAGACACCCTTGGGATTTGCAAGGGCTGTGAAAAACCCCTTTATCAGGCTGAAAATGTCACACAGTCAGGGTACTGATGCTATTGATGTACAACTATGAATAAATTTTGACTTTGTGACATTTCTTTGGAAACAATGTTGATTTTGCCATGGTAAATATAAACTGCACTCTAATTTAGTTCATGGGAATAAGATGCCTGGAGGTTTGAACAACCTGATGGAGTTATAAATAAAAGTGGGCAAACAATGTATTTTTTGTTTAGGGGACAGAATGACAAAAAAGAGAAACGTTTGGCATTTAGAGAATGTTTTGGAAGACTTGGAGAACTTCGATCTATCTTACCAGGGGCACCTGTTCTTGCGCTTACTGCAACTGTTACAAAGAAAATTAAGAAGAATGTGACTGAGTCGTTGAGCCTGAAAAAAGATATGGTTTTGATTGATGCTAATCCCAACTGGCCAAACATCTACCTCAGTGTTAAGAAAATATCAAATGACTTGAATTCAAGCTTTCAGTGGTTAGTGGAAAAATTAAAGAAGGAAATGAACACCATGGATAGAGTTTTGATTTACTGTAAGACAATTAAAGATTGCGGTAGAATTTTTACATATTTTAAATGCAAACTTGGAAGTGATGCCTACTACCCAGCAGGTACAGAACAAATTTCAATCAATATGCTTGTGGGCATGTACCACCACTCAACCCTTCAAAAGCATAAGGAGAGAATTATCAACTCTCTCCATGACATGCAAGGAGTTTGTAGAATCATTATTGCCACTAATGCACTAGGGATGGGTGTTAACTTCAGAAACATTCGAACAGTTATCCATTACGGGCCTCCAAGGCAAATGGATGATTTTATTCAAGAGATTGGTAGAGCAGGGTGAGACAACCTGCCAGCTGTGTCCATTCTAATGTACAATGGTATGCTCCTTAGGAAGTGTGATACACAGATGAAATTGTATGCATCTAATATCAAACGGTGTTTGAGAGAAATTCTTCTTGCAGAATTTGAGTCTCTATTTACACCACATGACACACCTCACAATTGCTGTACTGTTTGTCATAAAATAGGTTCTTGTCTTCAGCCTGGACAATGTAGTGTGATTATTGAAACTGACTTGGATTTTCTCATTTCGTCCTCACCAGAAGAGAGATCGAGGGTTGTTACTGCACAACAAAAGCGGTCGCTTAGGGAGTTGTTGCTTGAAATGAAACAGCATATCCAGTTGAATGACAAATCATATTACCTTTCCGCAGACAGTTCCACAGGATTTACTGCGTCACTTATTGATCTTGTTGTCAAGAATTGTAAGTACATTTTTTTTATATTACATCACTACAACATTTCCTGTTTTCAAGAAAGATCATGCTGTTCAAATTTTGCACATATTCAAAGATGTGTTTGATGACATTGACATTCCTGAAATAGATACATATGGGAGTGAAGCAGATGGTGAATTACTAACTATGTATAATTTGGAATATGGTGGAGAATACATTCAAGATACAGAGAAACTAAGTGATTATACAAGTGACATTGATGTTACTGACCTGTCAGTGATGTCTGATATTGATGAATAATTGTGTTATAATGCATATTCCAAGCATTGAACTAAGCTAAAGTTGTTACAGTATTGAACATGATGAACATTATTAAACAAACCGTGGGACTGAAGGAATGGACCATTTGCATTAGACTAAATTTTGATCTAGACAACAATTTCATCACAGAATTAGTACTATTCCAAAGTTTCGTTGCAAAATGTTGTAAAATGCGGATAATATAGCCATGCGAAGTTTGCCGTTTTTCAGTCATTTTGTATTACGCACGGGAAATTGACAGCCTAATCGGGTGTTGGGGCATCAATTTCCCGTTTGTAATACAAAATGACTGAAAATTGCAAACTTCACAAGGCTATATTATCCACATTTTACAACATTTCGCAATGAAACTTTGGAATATTACTAATTTTGTGATGCTCTTTCAAGCTGTGATGAAATTTTTGTCTAGACCAAAATTTAGTCTATAATGCAAATGGTCCATTGGTATTCCACTCTAGCCTGTACTGGTTCACCAGCTATTTGTCTAATCGATATCAAATGGTATGTATAATTTCAATTTTGTCAGACCCCTTGCCGGTACTATGCTCACAAAATGAAATACAATAAACTATTGTCACAGAATACTAAACAGAAGGCAATCTCCATAGTTTTTTGCGTAAGCGCTATTCATCATGATCAAGGGTGGGTTGACCACAAAATTTTTGTAGTTCACTATAACTACAGTTACTTCAAAAATATGTAGTCAGCTACAACTACTGCTACTTTTGAACAAAGGTAGTTTGCTACTGACTACAGCTACTGCTTAAAAATTGTAGAGAACTATTTCGCTACACTATATTTTTTAGTTTTACTATATCTGGAGCATCCACTAACTCAGGCAGTAATGTAATCTGTAACAAATCGACTTACGAGTCGCAACAGTAAACACAAAGCAACATTTTTGTAAGCACTTCAGTGTTCAGGAGTGCAATTGAGTATTGATTTTAAACAAACCGTGTCTCAATATCATGCTATTCTATCAAGTTGCTAACAATTTTAAAAAGTAGCAAATAGCGATTCTCTGTTTGAAAAGTAGTCAATTACTTGGCTACTTTTAGCAAAATGTAGTTCGCTATAACTACAACTACTGTTTTAAAAAAGTAGTCAAAAACTACTGGCTACTTGAAAATTGTAGTTCGCTACAGTAGCGAACTACAACTACTTCGCTACAACCCACCCTTGATCATGATACTCATCAAGTACCCTAAACAGAAGTAGTCACCCCCTGGAAATATCCAAAATGGCAGTGTGTGGGAGAAAACCATGGATATTTCCAGGGGGTGACTGCTGTACTTCTGTTTAG
>CACRXK020007391.1:9376-22940 GCA_902702795.2 Paramuricea clavata
CCCCCCCCCCCCCCCCCCCTCAGTGCATGAAGGTCCCTTTTTTCTAAGGTTATAAGTTATGTAATAAGCTTTAAAACTCATAGTCAAACACTGTTTTTATAATTACAATTCAGTCCGTCTAAATGAGATATATCGAAGCGGTTATCTGAAATCAAACCAAAGAGGATAAAAAATACGTAAAAATTCTAGGTGTGGCCCTCTGACTCCCCTACATGTTCGCACTATTCATTTGGCCGCCTCCCACTAAGGTCTTCTTTTCTTGATAGCCATTATCTGACGTATTCTTAAAGAAGGCTCTGGTTCATAATATACTGGTTATACAACAATACGTTTTGGCAACAAGTCCTCGCTTTCGTTAAACTGATTGAAGTCCCAAAACATTGTGCCAAAAAGGAAGTATTTCGAATTAGAAACCCACTGACACAACGCCGCATCAATTGTATGCGGTATATGGAGTAAATGACGAAAATAACTAAAACCAAAATTACAAAATATTCTAAATCAAAGGATTACGTACCCATAGAATTATCATAAATTATGCTATACTATTTACACGGATGTGAATACCCAAGCTGAATTAGTGCCATCGTTCATGCACGGCCAACACACCTGGAACGGCATTTCACACCGCTGGCTTGGGAATAAAAACTACTTGTAGCAACCTGAAATTTCACAACACTAAGAGAATGATCATCAGACATCAGTGTCCGGTGTTTCCGATTATCCTCCTGTCAGCGGAATGAAACTACAAGTCAACGCCACTCATGATTAAAAGCAATAGCAGTATTAACTGTAGTCATTCACTTATATATCGAGGTTAGTCCAGAAAACAATTTCTAAAAAACAGTTTAAATTTATCTTTTGCAGAGCTATCTGATAGAATGCAACAAAGACATCCAAGCGCCGCAATATCTGAGACATAGTCGCTTTGCGTTAGCTGCACCAAGTTTTGACTTTTCTTCGATCTTATTGGACGGTGCTTCACCAAATACGACTGCATCTTTACAAAGGCGATTTCGCAACCTTTCCCTTGATGGTAATTCGAAATGCGTTTTTTGCATTAAATTGTTTGAAAATATAATTTTCTACTATTTAACCCATGTTTTCCTTAGGACCCAAACCTCGCCGAAGAGCGCCTAGATTTAAAGATGTCCCCGTACTTGATGTGGATCGTTGGCCAAGTAACGAGCTCCTAGGTCTTGATGAATCCCAGTACGAAGCATTAAAAATTGCTCTAACAAAAGAAGTAGCTGTTATTCAAGGACCTCCGGGAACTGGAAAAACATTTATTGGTCTTAAGGTTTGAAATGGTTCTTTGGATATAAAATAGAAATAGTATTTTACCAAGTTATCAAAACATCTAAGCACGATCGGATATTGCGGACGAAAATTGAGATCCAAGAGAGGTCAACTTGTGCATACGGACGTTGACTGAATATTAATGGTGCGAGCTATTAAATTATATAAATATTTCAAGATATCTTCAGAAGAATGTTTGATATATTGGAAAAAATTTAAAGCAGAAACTGAAATCCAATATTACTAAGCTCAAACAAAACAACAGTTTAAACTCTGAATTTTTTTCTCGGAAATTATCAATCCTGAGTTTGTCATAAAATCAAGGAGATCCGATCCCAAAAGCGACACTTTTTAATTTAATTGTAGAATGCAGAGTAGTCAATCAAACAATTTGTTTTGAACGAAACCAAGTGACCGGGAATGGTTTGAAATATTTACTAGTTTTCCTCACTTGCAGATAGCGAAACTATTGCTTAGTAACACAAAGACCTGGATCCATGGTGAACAGACAACAGTTAGAAGACGTCGTGAAGTCAACCAAACACCGATACTTGTCATATGTTACACGAATCACGCATTGGATCAGTTCCTGGAAGGAATCTATGATTTCTACGGGGAGAATGAAAACAAAATTGTCCGTATTGGTGGACGCAGTAAGAGTGAGAAGCTAAAAGAGTGCAATTTAAGAGCAATTAAAGAAAAGAGCGAGAAAAAAGCTCCACGTTATGTGGAACGAGGCATAGGTGGAGTGCATTCAAGACTTAAGGGAGTAAAAAGTAAGTAACTTTAACTTGTATGTCTTCATTTCTTTTTATAACTAGAATTGGCGTTCTTTGGTGGCATTTTATCGAGTTTATGTGGAGAAACGTCAGGGCTTGAGATTCCTAACGAGTAGTATATAGTTTCCGACCGACCAGGGGATGACGGAGTCTTTTATTTATAAAAAGTAATGAGTATTTAATTTTAGCGATTCCCAGCAGTCTTTCGCGTTCGTATTCGACTTTTCTGATTTAATTTGGTCGGGGACAACCTTAAAATTGAAATAGCTGTACACTTTCAAGATCTTCGGTATTGCGCTGCCGGGGTGCGGTGTGAGCTTGTTTTGCCCGACCAAAAGGGCGTGGCCGAATTTGTGCCCGACGTTGATTTCACTCGCTAATCAATATTTCTTTTCCGCAAAATTTTTGGCAAGCTGGGGGGAGGCAGGGAAAAATTTTCAGACCTACCATTTTTCACTAATTTTCGAACTAATCTACCGTAATTTAGTACAATTTTTTAGTAATATTTTCGTAAAATTATCAAAATTTTTGCTACAACGTACTATTACTTTTCAGTATAAAATAAAATAAAGTAAAATGTTGAATTAAATTTTTTTCCCGACGAGCATGTCCTTAAAATTGCCCGGCAAAACCGCAATGTTACAAGATTAGGTGGATCGCACAACCCAAAAGAGTTTCGCTTCTGCCAGGGCGTAACTTAGGTAGTACAACTTGGGGTGTGAGCTGTTTGCTCGACCAAAGGGCGTAGACGAAGTCGTTTCTGACGGAAATTTCAGGCGTTAATTAATATTTCTTTTCTCAAAATTGTTGGCGAGCGGGGGGGGGGGAGGGGGGGTTGGAGGGTTAAGGAGAACAATGTATAGTAAATTATAAATATCAAATTAAAGCCGTTAGTTATTAGACGCACCAGATAGAATATCAATGTATTATTGAGAGAATTAAGTCGATTATTGACCAAATACAAGCAAAAATGCACATATTTTTACACATAGAAATATTACAGAAGTGATAAACCAAAAATGATTTGTAAAGTGTAATGATTTCGTAAACCAGTTTATACTACAATTCTATAACATGTTCTCTGTTTAACAACTAAAATTTCGTTATACTATTATTGCCGTTATTTTTCGAATGGCCAACCCGATTTTCCGAATATGTTAATTCTAAAAAAGTTGGGGGGGGGGGGGTTATCCAACCCCTTTTACTTCATGAAAATGGATGCCTATTGCATCTCTACGATTAAAAAATAAACTACAGCTAATTCAAAAACGGTTGTCCATTGCAAACCTTGAACTCTAAACTTCAAATCTTAGACTCTAAGCGTGCAAAGCATAATAGGAGCACCATCTCGTGCACAGAGCCCGAGTACGTCATTTTGCAAGTATATTGTGGATTCGTATCGTATCGTAAAAATTTATTTTATGCAGCTAGCCTCATCAACATATATAAGTTGATTTTCATAGTTTCATTTTCGTTCATCTGACTCGTGTGGAGCTTTAGATTAGATCCCTATATATAGGCGTGTTTAAATTTTAAATTAACACATAATTAGGGGTTCATGTGATAATCATCAGACTTAAATTAATTAGTATATTTAATGTTTTGTGATTTGCGGGTGAAAATGTGCAAAATAAGCCTTATAGCGTTTTGTTTGCGAAATTTTGTGGGAGAAACTTTTCATGTTTAATGCTGATTTTTCACTAATTCTCGCACCTTGTGCGCATCCCAATGCTTGGACTGAGAGTTCATGTTTGAAATTGCATATCTGCACCATGAGTGTGTATATAGTTATAAAATAAGTCTCATTCATCCCTTAATCCCCTTTAAAACCGGCCGTGCGATCTGTATTTACTGCTCCAAAGACAAGGTACAAATAGAAGCGACTAAATAGTTGAACTATGTTATCTAAACATATCATTCGTTTACATTAATCAAATTACAATAAACCCGCTTCATTTCATTAAATCAATGCTACCTAACGTCATATTAACAATTATTCGCCGAAGGCGAAGTGATTACCGGTGAATATTCACCGAAAGCTCATTTGATATGCAACATTTGTACTAATATAAATTATATTATATGGGAGTGATTTAAGCGAATGAGGATCGCTTGCCAGATTAGTCTGAGAAATAATGCATGGGGCCAAGAAATGACGCTAATTAGATTTTCTGATTTAATTTCTTTGTATATTTGTAATGAGGTGAATTTTTCATTGAGAAACTAAAATGGTTTCTACCTTATTTACATAATTAGAAAAAATGGAATTATCATCCAACGTGATAAAAAAATGTTGGCAAGACATATTGTACGAGAAAACACTGGAAAAAACGGGAGTGGTTGATGAGCATCATTTTTCTTCTCTCATGAGACCATTCATAACACTCGGAGGTGGTCAACCGGAACACGGATCCGTCATTCTAAAATGGCTTAATCTCGTTGCAGTAGTCGAGTGGTCAGAACAAGGTAAGGACGATCAAGTTATATTGTAGCAGTTTTATGAAAAGGAATATCTGATAATATGTATTATTCTTCTTGTTTTCTTTCAATAAATATGCCTTATAATTACCCCGAGTTTACGACAACATCGCTTCCATTTAGTTAAATTTGTTAAATAGTCCAAATTAATTAAATATTCGATATCTTGAGCTTTCTAATAACTAGAACATCGTCCGAGGATCATCACAGTTATACGTGTTCGATAGTGCGTTCTTATAATACAATTTCAGTCCTGATTTAAAAGCATAAAAAACAATGTTTCTGTCTCGAAGGTTATCACTTAAAATGTTCCAGGTTTTACAAGCTCTAATAAAATACGAGGACTGGGACGTTACTGCATTTTTAACAAAAGGTATTAGGAATTTAATTCGATTGTCATTAGCTAGTTTCACTTCTAGTGATTCCTGATCCTGATATAACCGGTCCAGCACTGTCGTCAATATATGTATAATTGTTAATGATTTTATAGAGTAGAATATATCCAGGTAACCGTGGCAGTAAGTTATGGGTAGTAGGTCTGGATTATGTAGTCTTGTTAGATACGGTATGTACGTTAAATAAATTTGGTTGCTCTTCTCTGCACTTTCTCGATATTTTCAACTGACTGTGCGGACTGTGGACACCGTACTTGAGATGCGTACGCAAGATTGCTTCGAACGAGCTGTACAGTAAGTACAGATACTTTCTCGCCTTGATGTCAGTCATCTCCAAGGTAGACCGCCTAATTAATCCAAGCAATTTGTTAGCTTTGGACTTCACCTTGCTCACTTGATCGATCCATGTTAATTTGGGACTGATAGTTATACCCAGGTCAACTTCAGCACCAGAAAAGGACAACAGGTCACCGGCAAGACTGTATGGACAAACCAAAGGTGATCTTTTTCTGGTTATCTTGGTTATCTGGTTATCTGGAGTACCTTGCACTTGGATTGATTGAAATAAAGGTGGTTTTCATTTGACAAACATCGAAGACCTTGAATATCTTCTTGCAAGACCAAGGCATCAGAAGGATTCTTTAGGCAACGATACAGCTTGGTGTCGTCAGCAAACAGTCCGACCGCAGTAGACGATGATACATAACTAGGTAAGTCATTGATATATACAGAGAAGAGAAAGGGACCCAATAATGATCCTTGTGGAACCCCAGATGTAATGGATAAAGTGGTCGACGTAGCATCGTGAACAGTTACCCGTTGGAAGCGTCCAGATTCTTAAACCACAGGAGGATAGAATCAGAGAAACCGAATTCCTGCAGCTTTTGCAACAGTTTGGAGTGGTCGACAACGGTATCGAAAGCCTAAACAATATCCATAAAAACAACATCAGTTTGTAATCCCTTATCCAAGTTCTTTCCAATAATATTTAATATTGATAATAACTGAGCTGTGCTTGATTTCCCGTTAACGGAACCGCACTGCGCCGAATTAATGTTGGACTGAATATGGTAGGATACATGATTGAGGACACGTCTTTCAAGGACCTTGCTTATGGTTGATAGCGATGAAATAGGGCGGTAATTTTCCACATGATCTTTTTGTCCTTTCTTGTGTAGAGAAACGATGTTGGCTAACTTCCACTCGGCTGTAACCTGCGATAAGCGGAGCAACTTAGTAAATAGGTGATAAAGTGATAGAGCTACTTGGAAGGCACATTCTTTCAGAATGCGTGAAGTAAACACGTCATGACCGGATCTAAGTTCTGCAAAGCTTGGTAAACTTCTTCTGCCGACAGGTCAATTGATGAAATGCTTGACAATGGAGACGATGAATGATAATGGTTGAAACGAAAATGATAATGGTTGAAACGAAAGTGGTAGATCCTGAAAGCAAGTGTAGACAGATTGAAAGTACTCATTAAACATCGTCGCAGTATCACTAGGTGCATGGTGTATTAGCTTGTAATCTACTTCCAGGATTGTTGCGTCCAAAACTTGAATTAAATTTGAATACGGTCAAAAACGGTCGGGATTCGCCTTTAAAAAGCTGCCCAAGGACGCGAAAAACAACTCTCTGCTTTCTTGTATAACTTTTCTGAGCTCGCTTCTTAATCTGCTAAACTTTTCTTTGAGATAATAATAATCTCAGTGTCACTAATAATAATAATAATAATAATAATAACAATCTCAGCATCACTAATCTCAGTATCTTGTATATGTCAATATACCATGAACAATGTATCTTTCTAATTTTAATTAACTTTTTAACAGTTTGTAATTGTATATCATATACATTTTCAAAATTTGTTATAAAATAGATGAAATAGTTTAAATGTATCTAGTCTGATGATGTCGCTTGTAATGTGACGAAACGTAACTCAATAAATATTTTTTTATATACCAAATGTTTTTGAATATGCCTCTTTTACAAATTATTTGCTGGGCAATAGTATTTTTAACTAGGATTCGTTTTCCACCTGGCGGTCCGATATTTCTCTGTCACATACCGAGCAAACAAGGTTATAATAAAAAGTTTATTATATGGCATTTATAGGCATCATACTTCAAACGACCAAGAAATGCATGATTTGAAATGCATATTAGTAGCGTGGTATATATTTGGTCGAAGAAAAATACCAATGTAATTCCTTCTTTTCCACTAAAAACCATTCGCAGGTATATTAATAATAACAAATTAATTTAAATTATAAATTTGTTGCCAAGTTGTCAATTAGCTTTGCTGTTTTGTTTTAAAATGCATGAGGTTTTTACGTAATGGACCGCCGGTCCATTACGGAAAATAATTGACCGCTGAAAGGGCTTCTCAGCCAATCACAGTCCACCATTTCACCGGAAGTGACGCTTGCTATATAATAAAACAGCTTAATACGTCAAAATTTGACCAATCAACTTTCAGCATTTGTTATATTTTCTTGTCCAAAAATACTAATACAAAATATATACATGGAAACTAAACACCAGGGGCCGCGAAACCGTAGGGCAATGGGGGCATGTGCCCCCTCCATTTTTTAAAGTGAAAAAAGTGCCATTTTTTCAGGGGTAAAGTACCCCATATTTAAAGAACGAAAAAAGTATTTCTTGAATGAACGCCCTCCTTTGCTGGAAAGAAAGTGCCCTTTTTGCAATAGTAAAGACTCTGTAAAGGCCATATGCGACGTTATATAGCCGAGACTCCATATTTTCCAAAAAAAATTATTTGGCTCGTGAACGACATAAAATCGTTTGATTTTGGTATATACAAAAGTGCCTCTTTTGGCCAATTCCACTCCAACAAAGTAAGACATATGCATATGACATGTATAAATACACAGTAACGGCTTCTAAAACGGTAAAAACGTGCAGTAGCTACAACTAAATTTAAACACAAATATGCCTATTAGACATTACATTGCCCAATTTTTGCATCTTTTGAACGTTTTTGAATTGAAACGTAGAGTTTATATTCATTTACAATGGAACATTGCGAACCAGAAAAGTGTTAGATATTCAGTTAGTATATCATTTTACAAAAATAGCAGTTCAAAATGTAAACAAAGCGCTAACCTTGTTCACATTACGGATTTTACATCATCTTTAATATAAAATTGTACGAATTAGCGTCAGATGATTAGGTATCATGTCGTTCATGTTAACAGGATCCAAGATTTCTGATGAATAAACTATAGATGTTTATCTATATACCTGGACCTCTTAAGAATTTTTTAGTGCAGGGACCTGAGGTGAAGTGTCTGGAGCTTGATTTTCGGCATTTTTAAAAACAATTTTTTATATATTATTATTATATATTATTATTATTATATTATTATACAAAGATTATAGGTCATGGGAATGCTAAAATACTCTTCTTTACTAAGTTATTCTTCTTTTTTTGCTTATATTTTAGACATAATTGACCTTCACTTGGGGGGAGACATAGTTCACATCTTCACTGGAGGGGTCAAAACAGGGTCTATAAATGTTTGTACTGTCAGGAAAATTTAGTCACGGTAACAACTTAATTAAATTAATCTAATATTAATTAAAAACTAACTTAAATAACTATAACTTAAAACTTAAAAAAAAACACTCTTTTTATTAAGAAACTTAACTTAATTTTATATTTCTCAATATATAGAAGAATTAGTTATATTTGGAGAAGAAGGTGAATTTTCTTTTAATGGAATGCAAATGGAAACTCGCGCAGCCCTACCACTGGCAAATGTCGATTTTTCCTTGTGCGTGAATATCAAGACAAGACAAGCTGGGAACATTGTCAGCAATTTGCCAGAAAACCTAAGATGGAATGATGAATGTAAAGCTCTCTGCGTCGATCAAACTGCAGGCGTTATTAAGTTTATATCTGGTCCAAATATCCTTTGTGAGAGTTTTTCCCGTGTGAACGATGACAAGTGGCACGAAATTGCGGTAGTTTACTCAAGTAAAGACAATAGGTATATTATTAAGATTAAAAAGGTTAAATTTTCCTGGTTAACGTAGAAATAACCTATATATTTGGGTTAATACGTAATATTCCTGCATGTTAAATTTCCTGGTTATCTTAACTCTTGGCCTACCTTAGTCTAGCTAAATTGATCAGGATTTGTGATGTGAAATTTCTGGCCAATTTAGAGGTGCCTTCTGCTTACTTTTATGGAAGTTATAAGAGCATAAAACTTTGGTCGCATTCCCGGGATTTCTGAGGATCCAATTACTAAAATGTTCTCGGGGAAGCATTCCTCCGACACGCCTCCCCCCCCATCCCCCCATCCCCCGCTAATAAATATAACCCTGTTACCTAAAAGCAAATGTTTGAAAGTAGCAGGATAAACCTGCTACTTTCAAACATTTGCTTTTAGGTAACGTAAACCCTAATTTACATTCAAAAATAAGGTATTTTGACCCCTATACCCCTGCCCTCCGCCTCCTCTTTTGAAAATTCATGTCATAATGTTTACTATTTGACTGGTGTGACTTTGCTTAAAGGTTATAACTTTTTAACTATTTTAATTTGCTTTTAGCCTTGCGTTGTACATAGACAAACGCGTGGAGAGTCTTCTGCATTATCACCTCCCAGAAGAGAGCCAACAGTACGAACTGAAAATTGGCATGGCCCCATTGGATTCAGGCCATGAGATTGCAAATTTTGTCGGCTCAATGAAGAAATTTGTGTATTACCGCAGCACCAAATATAACGATATGGTCGGGGGAGACGGTAAGTTTGAAAAGTAGTGATGGTGTCGTATTGTCAGAAATAGGCGGACGAACATTTTGTCGTTGGTGCTGGTCCAGCAGATTTCTTTACACTAACTTGTTGGACGATACTAATTAGTAGGCAAGGGAAGTGGCAACCATGTTAATGACTACTTGGTGCAATGCAAGAGCATATTTCTCAGACATGCGCCAAGTAAACAACTAAGAAATACTGAAAAGCGCCGAACCTAACATTGTCGAACCAAATTCAAACAAATATATATAATTAATTATTTATGTAAGAATTTTTAAATGTTTAATTAATTATAAGTTCGGGTATTTCTCGGATAGTTTAATATCCGATCTGAATCGTGCTCCCGTTCTGCCCAATGTAGCAGGTCATTGCGACATAATAAGGTATATGTTGTCATCTTAACACAGATTTTCATGTTTGAAAAATGAATATTATTATTAAACATTATTTAATGAGCAAGATCTGTATTAATAAGTAGGGTACGAATCTAGAGCTCGCATCGCCCAAAATATCGAAGTTGTGCTTGTATATTTCATGTAGTGGTATCTCTACAATCCGCAGTTTTCTTCTTATCCTCTATACTAACAATGGTATAGACCGTTCGAGTTTCATGAAACGTATACGTATAGCTAGTAATTATACGAAAGAATAAAATGATGTGAACCTCCACGTCAATTAATCTGCGTACATGTGTCTCCCTATTTTTGGAACGGTTAATCATGATGATTTAATAAAGAAAGTAACATATAAAATTGCCTTTTTCGACTTAAAAATCGTCTCCTAATGATTGCAATGACCTTAAAATTAAGAGTTGCAACTTTATTTCAAGAAAATAAACTTTATTTTAGAGAAACCGTAGTATTGAGCTCTCCATAACTCTCTCTCTCCCATTAAACCTTGCGCGTTTAGGGTATAATTAAGAGTTTTTGACTCTTCAATCCGTCCAGACCGCGTAGCTCAGTTGGTAGAGCATCAATCTGGTAATTTCAATCAACTAATTAAAAAAGGTTGTCCTTTGAAACTTTAAACCTTAAACCTTATACTCTAAGCGCAAACAGGGCAATGCCGAACACACAGTGTTTGCGCCGTGTTTAGTCAGAAAAGTTTAATTGTTCTAATCCTTTGGCATTCAGTCAAAATTTACGATGGAGAACGTCCCATTGCACTTTTCGCGTGAAGAGTTAAGGTTTAAGGTCTAAGCTTTAGAGTTTGGAATGACAACCTTTTTTGAATTATCTGTATATTTTTAAATACATAAAATTAAACATTAAATTATGATATTTTTTCTTATAACAGAAAATGTGGAATACGAAATTGATTTCATTCAAGACCAACGGAGGATTGATGATGACGATGATAAATTTGACAGTCAAGGCGTCCTCGAATCCGACGACTTTGGCGTAGTGGACCCATCTAAACTGGTCCAAGGATCCGGCGAATGGCAAGTACAAAACAAGAAACGAGCAAAAAAGAAAATCACTTTTGAAATAAGAAAACAGCTACAAAGTGAAGATGTGATGAATGACGAGGAAGAAATTGGCATTCGTGACGTATGGGAACTACCGGTCACAGATCGCTGGCGCCTGTACCGTAAATGGGTCACCGATATCAGCCAACAGCATCAAAACACCATAGCACTTATTCAGGAAGACTACGATGAAGGAATGAAAGAGCTACAGGAGTTATATAACGCGAAAAATTACGAACTTCTTCGAGAAGCGCACGTTATAGGAATGACAACGACAGGTGAATATCATCATAATATATTTGTCATCACCATCACCATGGAGATCATTACCATAATTATCACAATCGACAACCTTCTCAACGATACATCTAAAATTGCATGGCACAAACGAAAACACTGCAGTAAAAATTCAGAGTCCTTAATATAGTTCACATTTATTGTGTTTTTTTTTCAATTTTTAAGCTTTCAGCGGCAAATTAGAACTAATTCATAAATGCAGTGATTGTGGTGTATGTAGTACGTTCTGTGCGAGTCTTCACGAGCAACCTAAAAGTTTTGCTTGACCGCGGTGGAAATCATCCGCTGTGAGAATCGAACGGAAATCGCACCCACGACCTTTGGTTTGCTAGTTCAATGCTCTACCAACTGACCTACGAGGTCAAGTTGGTTCGTGTGGGTGAATTTTAAACACGAACTAATTCAGTTGAAATGAGTGCATACAAATTCATCGACATATTTCATATAAATGGTGTATCAAGAAATGCATAATATAATTGTAAAATGTGAGCTTTCAGCTCACCCAAGTTTATGAAGAATTTATGCGAATATGGCCATTTTATGGTCCATGTTAGACTCGTTTGTTTCTTTTTTATATTAGGCGCAGCTAAACATCGTAACCTTTTACACCGTATAAAGCCCAAAATAACAATTGTTGAAGAAGCTGCCGAAGTTTTGGAATCCCATATCGTGACGGCTTTAACTGAAGGATGCGAACATCTAATTCTGATCGGAGATCACAAGCAGTTGCGACCAAAACCCACAGTATTTCAACTGGGATTGGATTATCAACTCGACATATCTCTATTTGAAAGAATGGTCGATAATGGTATGTCTCATATATATGGAATTTTTTGCTTTAAAATTAAATTGGATACATCATATTTTATGTATATTTTATGTATATTCCAAATAATATTCACTCCTTTGTAATTCAGCAAGGCATCGACTTTTTCCTCCAACAAATTAATCTGAGGTTAACGAACTCAACATTACTTTGCACAAATACGAAAAGTAATAAAAATAGCAATCTGATTAGTTAACAACAAAAAAAAAACGGGAATGACTTGGGACTAAATCGTTTTACAGATCCAACTAACTGTTGGTAGCATCGATAAGGTAGAATTTTGCAATCATACAAAATTAATATGATTTCATTCAAAGAAAAAAGACGTGGGAATTGAACGCATTTATTATTCTGTACGGCATTTGAAGTGGGTTTGAGGTTAGATTAAAACGTCGAATGATTCTGCTAACAACAATTAACGTATATAACAACTTTTATGAATACAACAAACGCGAAACAAGTTTACAAATAAAATTTTGGCGCATTTATAAAAGTTGTTAAAAAGTTAAATCTGCGAAATAAAACCTTAACGCAAACAATTTTTGACGATCTATGAAAAGTTATCTGTATATTGGTGGTTATAATAGTTTTGTTTGTGGAAACACCACGTAAATTTATTACTGCAAAGCTTTCGATTCGAAAGCCCGGATCTTCATCACTGCTAATAATATGTCATACTGATGAAGATCCGGGCTTACGGATCGAAAGCTTTGCAGTAATAAATTTATGTAGTGTTTCCACAAACAAAACTATTATATGTTTTATCGCCATGCAAACGTACAAAGAACTTACAGCCTATATTGGTGTTTGTTTTGCATATATATAATTTTAAATGCATAACTATTCAGCCCTCGAATTTTCGGTGGCAAATGTCTTGTATGCAGAATACAAACATGTACCGCCATCAATTGCTCCAAATGATCGCTTTTATTTCACAGACTTGCAGTTACGAATTCTTGCTGCGCAAATTATTTTTTCCACCCAAAATCGCGAATTTCATTTCCCGCGTGACCAAGACCTGGATATATATAAGTATATTTATTCAATGTCAATGCGAATTCTTGCTACGTAAATGATTTTTGCCACCCCAAATCGCGAATTTCATTTCCCGCGTGACCAAGACTTGGATATATATATATATATACCGGGTGGCCCAAAAAAAAGTACTCCTGTTTGATTCGTAATAACTTCTAAACAAGTAAAGTTTTTAAAGAGAAATAACTTGCATTAAATAGAG